>CM041725.1:23184468-23353092 GCA_023373845.1 Nibea coibor | reverse complement strand
AGCTCAGGTCTTTATATTATGAAGCTCTAGAATCAGATGAAGTCATATTTGGGCAGAAATCACCTTTCATTAACTGCATATGGCCTTCAATCAATTTATGGCAGGTGAAAATGCCCATTTATGGCAGTGAAAATGCCCATTTTGTGTTGTAATGTTCCTTTACAAGAATTCCAAGCTGTCATGTGAGCTCAGATCTTTATATTATGAAGCCCTAGAATCAGACCAAGTCATATTCAGGCAGAAATCACCTTTCATTAACTGCGTTTGGCCTTCAATCAATTTATGGCAGTGAAAATGCCCATTTTGTGATGTAATGGTCCTTTACAAGAATTCAAAGCTGTCCTGTGAGTTCAGATCTTTATTTTATGAAGCTCTAGATTCAGACCAAGTCATATTTAGGCAGAAATCACCTTTCATTAACTGCATATGGCCTTCAATCAATTTATGGCAGGTGAAAATACCTTCAATCAATTTATGGCCGTTGAAAATTCCCATTTTGTTTTGTAATGGTCCTTTACAAGAATTCCAAGCTGTCCTGTGAGCTCAGATCTTTATATTATGAAGCCCTAGAATCAGATCAAGTCATAATCACGTAGAAATCACCCTTCATTAACTGCATTTGGCCTTCAATCAATTTATGGCAGTGAAAATGCCCATTTTGTGTTGTGATGGTCCCTTTACAAGAATTCCGAGCTGTCCTGTGTGCTCAGATCTTTATATTATGAAGCTCTAGAATCAGATCAAGTCATATTCAGCCAGAAATCACCTTTCATTAACTGCATTTGGCCTTCAATCAAGTCATGGCAGGTGAAAATGCCCATCTTGTGTTGTAATGGTCCTTTACAAGAATTCCAAGCTGTCCCTGTGAGCTCAGATCTTTATATTATGAAGGTCTAGAATCAGATCAAGTCATATTTAGGCAGAAATCACCTTTCATTAACTGCATTTGGCCTTCAATCAATTTATGGCAGGTGAAAATGCCCATTTTTGTGTTGTAATGGTCCCTTTACAAGAATTCCAAGCTGTCCTGTGAGCTCAGATCTTTATATTATGAAGCTCTAGAATGAGATCAAGTCATATTTAGGCAGAAATCACCTTTCATTAGCTGCATTTGGCCTTCAATCAAGTTATGGCAGGTGAAAATGCCTTCAATCAAGTTATGGCAGGTGAAAATGCCCATTTTGTGTTGTAATGGTCCTTTACAAGAATTCCAAGCTGTCCTGTGAGCTCAGATCTTTATATTATGAAGCTCTAGAATGAGATCAAGTCATATTTAGGCAGAAATCACCTTTCATTAACTGCGTTTGGCCTTCAATCAATTTATGGCAGGTGAAAATGCCCATTTTGTGTTGTAATGGTCCTTTACAAGAATTCCAAGCTGTCCTGTGAGCTCAGATCTTTATATTTTGAAGCTCTAGAATCAGATGAAGACATATTTAGGCAGAAAATCACCTTTCATTAACTGCATTTGGCCTTCAATCAATTTATGGCAGGTGAAAATGCCTTCAATCGATTTTATGGCAGGTGAAAATGCCCATTTTGTGTTGTAAATGGTCCTTTACAAGAATTCCAAACTGTCCCTGTGAGCTCAGATCTTTATATTTTGAAGCTCTAGAATCAGATGAAGTCATATTTAGGCAGAAATCACCTTTCATTAACTGTATTTGGCCTTCAATCGATTTATGGCAGGTGAAAATGCCATTTTTGTGTTGTAATGGTCCTTTACAAGAATTCCAAGCTATCGTGTGTGCTCAGATCTTTATATTATGAAGCTCTAGAATCAGATCAAGTCATATTCAGCCAGAAATCACCTTTCATTAACTGCATTTGGCCTTCAATCAAGTCATGGCAGGTGAAAATGCCCATTTTGTGTTGTAATGGTCCTTTGCAAGAATTCCAAGCTGTCCTGTGAGCTCAGGTCTTTATATTATGAAGCTCTAGAATCAGATGAAGTCATATTTGGGCAGAAATCACCTTTCATTAACTGCATATGGCCTTCAATCAATTTATGGCAGGTGAAAATGCCCATTTATGGCAGTGAAAATGCCCATTTTGTGTTGTAATGTTCCTTTACAAGAATTCCAAGCTGTCATGTGAGCTCAGATATTTATATTATGAAGCCCTAGAATCAGACCAAGTCATATTCAGGCAGAAATCACCTTTCATTAACTGCGTTTGGCCTTCAATCAATTTATGGCAGTGAAAATGCCCATTTTTGTGATGTAATGGTCCTTTACAAGAATTCAAAGCTGTCCCTGTGAGTTCAGATCTTTATTTTATTAAGCTCTAGAATCAGACCAAGTCATATTTAGGCAGAAATCACCTTTCATTAACTGCATATGGCCTTCAATCAATTTATGGCAGGTGAAAATACCTTCAATCAATTTATGGCCGTTGAAAATTCCCATTTTGTTTTTGTAATGGTCCTTTACAAGAATTCCAAGCTGTCCTGTGAGCTCAGATCTTTTATATTATGAAGCCCTAGAATCAGATCAAGTCATAATCACGTAGAAATCACCCTTCATTAACTGCATTTGGCCTTCAATCAATTTATGGCAGTGAAAATGCCCATTTTGTGTTGTGATGGTCCTTTACAAGAATTCCAAGCTGTCCTGTGAGCTCAGATCTTTATATTATGAAGCTCTAGAATCAGATGAAGTCATATTTAGGCAGAAATCACCTTTCATTAACTGCATTTGGCCTTCAATCAAGTCATGGCAGGTGAAAATGCCCATCTTGTGTTGTAATGGTCCTTTACAAGAATTCCAAGCTGTCCTGTGAGCTCAGATCTTTATATTATGAAGCTCTAGAATCAGATGAAGTCATATTTAGGCAGAAATCACCTTTCATTAACTGCATATGGCCTTCAATCAATTTATGGCAGTGAAAATGCCTTCAATCAATTTATGGCAGTCAAAATGCCCATTTTGTGTTGTAATGGTCCTTTACAAGAATTCCAAGCTGTCCTGTGAGCTCAGATCTTTATATTATGAAGCTCTAGAATCAGATCAAGTCATATTTAGGCAGACATCACCTTTCATCAACTGCATTTGGCCTTCAATCCATTAATGGCAGGTGAAAATGCCTTCAATCAATTTATGGCAGGTGAAAATGCCCATTTTTGTGTTGTAATGGTCCTTTATAAGAATTCCAAGCTATCCTGTCTGCTCAGATCTTTATATTATGAAGCCCTAGAATCAGACCAAGTCATATTTATGCAGAAATCACCTTTCATTAACTGCATTTGGCCTTTAATCAATTTTTGGCAGGTGAAAATGCCCATTTTTGTGTTGTAATGGTCCTTTACAAGAATTCCAAGCTATCCTGTGTGCCCCAGATCTTTATGTTATGAAGCCCTAGAATCAGACCAAGTCATATTCAGGCAGAAATCACCTTTCATTAACTGCATTTGGCCTTCAATCAATTTATGGCAGGTGAAAATGCCCATTTTTGTGTTGTAATGGTCCTTTACAAGAATTCCAAGCTGTCCTGTGAGCTCAGATCTTTATATTATGAAGGTCTAGAATCAGATCAAGTCATATTTAGGCAGAAATCACCTTTCATTAACTGCGTTTGGCCTTCAATCAATTTATGGCAGGTGAAAATGCCCATTTTCAGCAGGTGAAAATGCCCATTTTTGTGTTGTTGACTCTCATTTGTTCTGATCTCTAATAGGTAACGAGCGAGTTGGTAAACTCCTGACATAAATCTTGGTCCTTCGTGTGTTCTACACAGTTGGCACTCCCCATGTTATGGGTTTTCTTAAGACTGTTGTTTTACAAGTTGGCAGTCTATTAGAAACATCAACTCTTCGGATCTGCATATGATTACCTTCTCTTATAATGGCGCGACCAATAATTTATTCCTAATTATGTTCCGGTTATGCTTCTCCAACGTACTATTATCAGAGTACTCATTAACTATTACTGTTTGCAGAAAAATGTCTCACACATGAGGTGGAAAGAGTGAAGTTCCTCTCCCAAGCTTCTACATCGACTAATACGATGGCAGGTGAAAATGCCTTCAATCAATTTATGGCAGGTGAAAATGCCCATTTTGTGTTGTAATGGTCCTTTATAAGAATTCCAAGCTATCCTGTCTGCTCAGATCTTTATATTATGAAGCCCTAGAATCAGACCAAGTCATATTTGGGCAGAAATCACCTTTCATTAACTGCATTTGGCCTTCAATCAATTTTTGGCAGGTGAAAATGCCCATTTTGTGTTGTAATGGTCCTTTACAAGAATTCCAAGCTATCCTGTGAGCTCAGATCTTTATATTATGAAGCCCTAGAATCAGATCAAGTCATATTTAGGCAGAAATCACCTTTCATTAACTGCATTTGGCCTCCAATCAATTTATGGCAGGTGAAAATGCCTTCAATCAATTTTCGGCAGGTGAAAAATGCCCATTTTGTGTTGTAATGGTCCTTTACAAGAATTCCAAGCTATCCTGTGAGCTCAGATCTTTATATTATGAAGCTCTAGAATCAGATCAAGTCATATTTAGGCAGAAATCACCTTTCATTAACTGCATTTGGCCTTCAATCAATTTATGGCAGGTGAAAATGCCCATATTTGTGTTGTAATGGTCCTTTACAAGAATTCCAAGCTGTCCTGTGAGCTCAGATCTTTATATTATGAAGGTCTAGAATCAGATCAAGTCATATTTAGGCAGAAATCACCTTTCATTAACTGCATTTGGCCTTCAATCAATTTATGGCAGGTGAAAATGCCCATTTTTGTGTTGTAATGGTCCTTTACAAGAATTCCAAGCTGTCCTGTGAGCTCAGATCTTTATATTATGAAGCTCTAGAATGAGATCAAGTCATATTTAGGCAGAAATCACCTTTCATTAGCTGCATTTGGCCTTCAATCAAGTTATGGCAGGTGAAAATGCCTTCAATCAAGTTATGGCAGGTGAAAATGCCCATTTTGTGTTGTAATGGTCCTTTACAAGAATTCCAAGCTGTCCTGTGAGCTCAGATCTTTATATTATGAAGCTCTAGAATGAGATCAAGTCATATTTAGGCAGAAATCACCTTTCATTAACTGCGTTTGGCCTTCAATCAATTTATGGCAGGTGAAAATGCCCATTTTGTGTTGTAATGGTCCTTTACAAGAATTCCAAGCTGTCCTGTGAGCTCAGATCTTTATATTTTGAAGCTCTAGAATCAGATGAAGACATATTTAGGCAGAAATCACCTTTCATTAACTGCATTTGGCCTTCAATCAATTTATGGCAGGTGAAAATGCCTTCAATCGATTTATGGCAGGTGAAAATGCCCATTTTGTGTTGTAATGGTCCTTTACAAGAATTCCAAACTGTCCTGTGAGCTCAGATCTTTATATTTTGAAGCTCTAGAATCAGATGAAGTCATATTTAGGCAGAAATCACCTTTCATTAACTGTATTTGGCCTTCAATCAATTTATGGCAGGTGAAAATGCCTTCAATCGATTTATGGCAGGTGAAAATGCCCATTTTGTGTTGTAATGGTCCTTTACAAGAATTCCAAGCTATCGTGTGTGCTCAGATCTTTATATTATGAAGCCCTAGAATCAGACCAAGTCATATTTATGCAGAAATCATCTTTCATTAACTGCATTTGGCCTTCAATCAATTTATGGCAGGTGAAAATGCCTTCAATCAAGTTATGGCAGGTGAAAATGCCCATTTTGTGTTGTAATGGTCCTTTACAAGAATTCCAAGCTGTCCTGTGAGCTCAGATCTTTATATTATGAAGCTCTAGAATGAGATCAAGTCATATTTAGGCAGAAATCACCTTTCATTAACTGCGTTTGGCCTTCAATCAATTTATGGCAGGTGAAAATGCCCATTTTGTGTTGTAATGGTCCTTTACAAGAATTCCAAGCTGTCCTGTGAGCTCAGATCTTTATATTTTGAAGCTCTAGAATCAGATGAAGTCATATTTAGGCAGAAATCACCTTTCATTAACTGCATTTGGCCTTCAATCAATTTATGGCAGGTGAAAATGGCTTCAATCGATTTATGGCAGGTGAAAATGCCCATTTTGTGTTGTAATGGTCCTTTACAAGAATTCCAAACTGTCCTGTGAGCTCAGATCTTTATATTTTGAAGCTCTAGAATCAGATGAAGTCATATTTAGGCAGAAATCACCTTTCATTAACTGTATTTGGCCTTCAATCAATTTATGGCAGGTGAAAATGCCTTCAATCGATTTATGGCAGGTGAAAATGCCCATTTTGTGTTGTAATGGTCCTTTACAAGAATTCCAAGCTGTCCTGTGAGCTCAGATCTTTATATTATGAAGCCCTAGAATCAGACCACGTCATATTCAGGCAGAAATCACCCTTCATTAACTGCATTTGGCCTTCAATCAATTTATGGCAGGTGAAAATGCCCATTTTGTGTTGTAATGGTCATTTACAAGAATTCCAAGCTATCCTGTGAGCTCAGATCTTTATATTATGAAGCTCTAGAATCAGATCAAGTCATATTTAGGCAGAAATCACCTTTCATTAACTGCATTTGGCCTTCAATCAATTTATGGCAGGTGAAAATGCCCATATTTGTGTTGTAATGGTCCTTTACAAGAATTCCAAGCTGTCCTGTGAGCTCAGATCTTTATATTATGAAGGTCTAGAATCAGATCAAGTCATATTTAGGCAGAAATCACCTTTCATTAACTGCATTTGGCCTTCAATCAATTTATGGCAGGTGAAAATGCCCATTTTTGTGTTGTAATGGTCCTTTACAAGAATTCCAAGCTGTCCTGTGAGCTCAGATCTTTATATTATGAAGCTCTAGAATGAGATCAAGTCATATTTAGGCAGAAATCACCTTTCATTAGCTGCATTTGGCCTTCAATCAAGTTATGGCAGGTGAAAATGCCTTCAATCAAGTTATGGCAGGTGAAAATGCCCATTTTGTGTTGTAATGGTCCTTTACAAGAATTCCAAGCTGTCCTGTGAGCTCAGATCTTTATATTATGAAGCTCTAGAATGAGATCAAGTCATATTTAGGCAGAAATCACCTTTCATTAACTGCGTTTGGCCTTCAATCAATTTATGGCAGGTGAAAATGCCCATTTTGTGTTGTAATGGTCCTTTACAAGAATTCCAAGCTGTCCTGTGAGCTCAGATCTTTATATTTTGAAGCTCTAGAATCAGATGAAGACATATTTAGGCAGAAATCACCTTTCATTAACTGCATTTGGCCTTCAATCAATTTATGGCAGGTGAAAATGCCTTCAATCGATTTATGGCAGGTGAAAATGCCCATTTTGTGTTGTAATGGTCCTTTACAAGAATTCCAAACTGTCCTGTGAGCTCAGATCTTTATATTTTGAAGCTCTAGAATCAGATGAAGTCATATTTAGGCAGAAATCACCTTTCATTAACTGTATTTGGCCTTCAATCAATTTATGGCAGGTGAAAATGCCTTCAATCGATTTATGGCAGGTGAAAATGCCCATTTTGTGTTGTAATGGTCCTTTACAAGAATTCCAAGCTATCGTGTGTGCTCAGATCTTTATATTATGAAGCCCTAGAATCAGACCAAGTCATATTTATGCAGAAATCATCTTTCATTAACTGCATTTGGCCTTCAATCAATTTATGGCAGGTGAAAATGCCTTCAATCAAGTTATGGCAGGTGAAAATGCCCATTTTGTGTTGTAATGGTCCTTTACAAGAATTCCAAGCTGTCCTGTGAGCTCAGATCTTTATATTATGAAGCTCTAGAATGAGATCAAGTCATATTTAGGCAGAAATCACCTTTCATTAACTGCGTTTGGCCTTCAATCAATTTATGGCAGGTGAAAATGCCCATTTTGTGTTGTAATGGTCCTTTACAAGAATTCCAAGCTGTCCTGTGAGCTCAGATCTTTATATTTTGAAGCTCTAGAATCAGATGAAGTCATATTTAGGCAGAAATCACCTTTCATTAACTGCATTTGGCCTTCAATCAATTTATGGCAGGTGAAAATGGCTTCAATCGATTTATGGCAGGTGAAAATGCCCATTTTGTGTTGTAATGGTCCTTTACAAGAATTCCAAACTGTCCTGTGAGCTCAGATCTTTATATTTTGAAGCTCTAGAATCAGATGAAGTCATATTTAGGCAGAAATCACCTTTCATTAACTGTATTTGGCCTTCAATCAATTTATGGCAGGTGAAAATGCCTTCAATCGATTTATGGCAGGTGAAAATGCCCATTTTGTGTTGTAATGGTCCTTTACAAGAATTCCAAGCTGTCCTGTGAGCTCAGATCTTTATATTATGAAGCCCTAGAATCAGACCACGTCATATTCAGGCAGAAATCACCCTTCATTAACTGCATTTGGCCTTCAATCAATTTATGGCAGGTGAAAATGCCCATTTTGTGTTGTAATGGTCATTTACAAGAATTCCAAGCTGTCATGTGAGCTCAGATCTTTATATTATGAAGCTCTAGAATCAGATCAAGTCATATTTATGCAGAAATCATCTCTCATTAACTGCATTTGGCCTTCAATCAATTTATGGCAGGTGAAAATGCCCATTTTGTGTTGTAATGGTCCTTTACAAGAATTCCAAGCTATCCTGTGTGCTCAGATCTTTATATTATGAAGCCCTAGAATCAGACCAAGTCATATTTATGCAGAAATCATCTTTCATTAACTGCATTTGGCCTTCAATGAAGGTATGGCAGGTGAAAATGCCTTCAATCAAGTTATGGCAGGTGAAAATGCCCATTTTGTGTTGTAATGGTCCTTTACAAGAATTCCAAGCTGTCATGTGAGCTCAGATCTTTATAGTATGAAGCTCTAGAATCAGATCAAGTCATATTTAGGCAGAAATCACCTTTCATTAACTGCGTTTGGCCTTCAATCAATTTATGGCAAGTGAAAATGCCGCAGGTGAAAATGCCCATTTTGTGTTGTAATGGTCTTTTACAAGAATTCCAAGCTGTCCGGTGAGCTCAGATCTTTATATTATGAAGCTCTAGAATGACATCAAGTCATATTTAGGCAGAAATCACCTTTCATTGACTGCATTTGGCCTTCAATCAATTTATGGCAGGTGAAAATGCCCATTTTCAGCAGGTGAAAATGCCCATTTTGTGTTGTAATGGTCTTTTACAAGAATTCCAAGCTATCCTGTGAGCTCAGATCTTTATATTATGAAGCTCTAGAATGAGATCAAGTCATATTTAGGCAGAAATCACCTTTCATTAACTGCATTTGGCCTTCAATCAATTTATGGCAGGTGAAAATGCCTTCAATCAATTTATGGCAGGTGAAAATGCCCATTTTGTGTTGTAATGGTCCTTTATAAGAATTCCAAGCTATCCTGTCTGCTCAGATCTTTTTATATTATGAAGCCCTAGAATCAGACCAAGTCATATTTATGCAGAAATCACCTTTCATTAACTGCATTTGGCCTTCAATCAATTTTTGGCAGGTGAAAATGCCCATTTTCAGCAGGTGAAAATGCCCATTTTTGTGTTGTAATGGTCCTTTACAAGAATTCCAAGCTTTCCTGTGAGCTCAGATCTTTATATTATGAAGGTCTAGAATCAGATCAAGTCATATTTAGGCAGAAATCACCTTTCATTAACTGCGTTTGGCCTTCAATCAATTTATGGCAGGTGAAAATGCCCATTTTGTGTTGTAATGGTCCTTTACAAGAATTCCAAGCTGTCCTGTGAGCTCAGATCTTTATATTTTGAAGCTCTAGAATCAGATGAAGTCATATTTAGGCAGAAATCACCTTTCATTAACTGCATTTGGCCTTCAATCAATTTATGGCAGGTGAAAATGCCTTCAATCGATTTATGGCAGGTGAAAATGCCCATTTTGTGTTGTAATGGTCCTTTATAAGAATTCCAAGCTATCCTGTCTGCTCAGATCTTTATATTATGAAGCCCTAGAATCAGACCAAGTCATATTTATGCAGAAATCACCTTTCATTAATTGTATTTGGCCTTCAATCAATTTTCAGCAGGCGAAAATGCCCATTTTGTGTTGTAATGGTCCTTTACAAGAATTCCAAGCTGTCCTGTGAGCTCAGATCTTTATATTATGAAGGTCTAGAATCAGATCAAGTCATATTTAGGCAGAAAACACCTTTCATTAACTGCGTTTGGCCTTCAATCAATTTATGGCAGGTGAAAATGCCTTCAATCAATTTTTGGCAGGTGAAAATGCCCATTCTGTGTTGTAATGGTCCTTTACAAGAATTCCAAGCTGTCCTGTGAGCTCAGATCTTTATATTATGAAGCTCTAGAATCAGACGAAGTCATATTCAGGCAGAAATCACCCTTCATTAACTGCATTTGGCCTTCAATCAATTTATGGCAGGTGAAAATGCCCATTTTGTGTTGTAATGGTAATTTACAAGAATTCCAAGCTGTCCTGTGAGCTCAGGTCTTTATATTATGAAGGTCTAGAATCAGATCAAGTCATATTTAGGCAGAAATCACCTTTCATTAACTGCATTTGGCTTTCAATCAATTTCTGGCATTTGAAAATGCCTTCAATCAATTTTTGGCAGGTGAAAATGCCCATTTTGTGTTGTAATGGTCCTTTACAAGAATTCCAAGCTGTCCTGTGAGTTCAGATCTTTATATTATGAAGCTCTAGAATCAGATCAAGTCATATTTAGGCAGAAATCACCTCTCATTAACTACATTTGGTCTTCAATCAATTTCTGGCAGAGACTTACAAGGGATTTGTGTAAAGTGTAAATGCAATTGGCTACAGCAATTTATTGCAATTGGCTGGTATTGGTATGATTGGTATAAGTGGTAACACGAAGAGACGTTTGGCAGCTGAAAGATTCGGCTCTTCTTGGTGAGTATTTATCATCAATATTATTTTTATTATTTCATTTTTTTAATGTTTTTATATTTTTGTTTATTTTTGACATTGTAAAGCACTTGTATGCTGTGCACAGTGCATGTTGTGTAAAAATGTGATATATAAATAAAATTTACTAACTGTTTAATTAAGTTATCACCCAAAATAATGCAAAACTGCCTGAAAAAATGAATTACTAACGCAAAATGTTTGACATGACATCAAATGTTTATCCTTTATGGCTTCATTTTACAAACACACTCAACCTTGAAGAAATGCCACAAATAAATTATAAAGCATAAAAATAAAGACCTAATTAGGCAAACTTTTAACTATTTTAAACACAATTGCCAGTTGTGTTTTATTTTTTATTTTCAGTTTTATTTTTTTTCAATTACCTGTCACACAAAAAAAGTGGAGAAAAAAAGTGTGTGAGAACAAGCATGGCACGAGGCAGAGTGTCAGGGAGAGGAGACAGTGAGGCACCGAAGTGAAAAAAAAAACAGCTCCCTAAATCGGCTCCCAACGAGGAGCCGGTTCATTTCAAAGATCCGGCTCTTAGAACCGGATCATTCGCGCACGACACATCACTACCACAGACACGCTTGGCGGACGGTCGCCAGTTAACGTAGTCACAAGTTAATACGGAACGGCAGCCTGGTTTGAATCAGGTGACAGTTCAACAAGTTGGTTTGCATGATATGTTGGTTGGCGTTCGTATGGTCCTAAAACTGCTACACATTAGACGACGGTGAACTTGCACTTTTGACGTGAAGTCTTGCTCCCAGCTGCTCCTTTCGTGAGATAGTCCGCCATGTTTTCGGTCCGCGGAGGCGGAGTCACGAGATTTGGAAATCCGTATGCGCCCAGATCAGGATCACGGTGATCCAATCCGCCAGTGTTTTCGAATACTCAGATAAAGTGAGCAGGATCACCTTGATCCATGACTGAGAAAAGGAGGATTTCATTATCCGGATTATCCTGATCCAGATTACAAGTTTTGAAATACCAGGCCAAGGTTTTCAAGAGAAAACCTAGTCTCCAGTAGTTAGCTTGGCCTGAACAAAGCTCTTTGTGTGTGTGTTGAAGTCACTCGCCTGTTGTCTTCTCTCCAGGGTGAAAAGAGTAACCAGCTCAGCACAGTAATAATACAGACTAATGTAAATGTATTTTAAGGTTTTTGTGTGATATTTATGTTGAGATGTAATGAAAGGGGCAGAATCCCTCAGACTGTATCAGGGTCTAGGTTGGTAGTAGCAGCAGGTTATATAAGGCTGCCAGTTCCACCACACGCAGCTGCTGGTAGGACCACTTATGGACCACTGGTCCAGAAGAATAGCTCAGGAAACTTTTTTAGCAGCAACTTTCTAAACACCAACACTGCAACATATCTACATGTTCTCCTGGGGTAAACATGACATCATTGTGCTCATTAATCAATAATCAGATTGTAGAACACAAAATAAAATCCCAATTAACAATCTTGGATCACACAAGCATCATTTCAGGAAGAAAATGTTTCTAAATTTATTGGTCATAAATAAAAAATCAAGATGAAAATGGAAATTGTCACTTAATGACATTGAAGGAAGTTTGTGCTCATGATGGGAATTGTTAGGTCTCTGTAAATAATATTATAAAGAGTACAGTCTAGAGATGAGACAATGTTTGTTATGATTTGGCACTATATGAATAATGAATGAATTTGTGTCATGATCCGCTCCTGGTTTCTCATTCCTCCTGCCAGTACTTCCACTCGCCTGCTGGCCACTCCCACCTGATCAGTCTTCAGTCTCTGGAGCTATCACCTGCTTCACTGGGGGCCAGATCTTCAACACTGGCTTCGGCTAACACTGCTGCTCCACCGCCTGTCGCAGCAGGAGTCGGTGCTCCTCTCCCTTGGCCCTGTGAGCCTAATGTGGAAGCAACTGAGCGATATGATGACGATCCTGTCACCTGTAACGCCTTTCTTTGCAACTGCTCCATCATCTTTTCCCTGCAGCAACTCACCTTTTCCTCTGAGAAAGCCAGGGTGGCTATTAACCATCTCACTGGCACCCCTGCCTGCCACTCTTCAGTCTGGATCTCTGGAGGGCGACGCTAGACGAGAGTTATTGGATCTTGTCCCGGGGAGCCGGTCAGTCATGGACTATGCCATAGACTTTTGCACCCAGGCCCCCATGTGTGACTGGAACCTGGCCGCTCTCTGTGATGTCTTTATGTGGGGGCTGGCTGGGTACATCAAAGATGAACTGGTAGCTTCTGAACTGCCATCTACACTGGAGGGTGTAATTGAGCTCACCATCTGTCTTGACCTGCGCATTCAGGCTCGCAGGAGGGAGAGAGGCTTCGAGTTCCAGTCATGTCCAGCCACACAGTTTCCCTTACTCCAAGACTCCCGTAGCTTCTACCTCCTTCTCGTTAGCCTCAACCACTCCTGTAAGTGTGGAATATCCATAGCCATTGCAGCTGGGTCACACCCGCCTTTCATCTGAAGAGAGAGAAAGAAGGCAGAGACTGAACCTTGAACCTTTGAACCTTTGTACTGAACCTTTGTATGTACTGTGGCCAGTGAACGAAGGTATACTGGTGAGCTCTATTGTTGGTCCTGCCTCCCCTAAAAGACCTCCTTCTTCAGTTTCTCTTGCCTGCTGGCTCCCACTCCATCAATGTCCTCATCGATTCAGGGGCTGACGGGAACATTATGGATGAGACCCTCACTCTCCAGCTTGGATGGACATGTGCTGGGAAGGGTGACATCCAAAACCAATCCTGTGTGCATGCTCTTGCCGGGGGGCCACAGTGAGACCATCCAGTTTCTGCTCTTGTCTACACCAAGCCAGCCTGTCATCCTAGGGTACCCCTGGCTGTGCCGGAAGTGGGGAGAGACCTGCCAGCAGACCTGCCTCAGGATGCCGTTGCTGTCACCAGCTTCTCCTGTCCCAGCCCCAGATCTCACTGGAGTTCCAGCAATTTACCATGACCTGAAAGAGGTCTTCAACAAGGCTAAAGCCACCTCCCTGCCATCTCATTTCCCCTTTGATTGTGCCATAGACCTATTCCCTGGTGTCCTAAGGGACGATTGTACTCTCTCTCAAAAAGGCCATGGAGGAGTACAAATGACTCCTTAGCAGTGGGGATCATACGCCGTTCCTCTTCACCTGCTGGGGTGGGTTTTTTCTTTGTGGAGAAGAAGGATAAGTCTCTTCGGCCCTGTATAGACTATTATGGACTTAATGATATTACCGTTAAGAACCGCTACCCCCCTCCCACTCCTCTCCACAGCCTTTGATCTGCTCCAGGGGGCAAAGGTGTTCTCCAAGCTCGACCTGAGAAATGCATATCATCTGGTTTGCACAGGGTGGGGGATGAGTGGAAAACAGCCTTCAACACACCAACAGGGCATTATGAATATCTGGTGATGCCCCTTGGCTTGATCAGTGCCTCAGCTGTTTTCCAAGCTCTGGTAAATGACGTACTCTGAGACATGCTGAATAAGTATGTGTTTGTCTACCTGTATGATACCCTGATCTCTTCTCACAACCAAGCGGAACATGTCACCCATGTCAAATCTGTCTTCCACTGCCCCCTGGACAATTCCCTCTATATCAAGGCGGAGAACTGTGAATTTCATGTACCGTCTGTTTCCTTCTTGGGGTACGTCATTGTCACGAATGGACCCAACTAAGATTTCAGCTGTGACCTTCTGGCCAGTCCCAGACATGCAAACAACTGCAGCGTTTTCTGGAGTCTGCCAATTTCTACCGTCATTTCATCAAAGGTTTCAGCTCCATTGCCTCTCCCTTCTCTGCCCTCACCTCATCCAAGACCTCCTTCTGCTGGACTGACAAAGCACAAAGCGCCCTCGACACCCTCAAGACTCAATTCTCCACTGCTCCCATCCTCCAGATCCTAGACGCTGAGTGCCAGTTCATTCTGGAAATTGATGCATCCAGTGTGGGGGTGGGAGCGAATCTTTCTTAGAAATCCACCGTTGACCAGAAGGTCCACCCCTGTGCTTTTTTCTTTTAGCCTAGACACACTTTCCTGGCACTTTCCTCAGTGTCCTGACAAAACCGTTTAGCCCTCCACCATTATTCCAGCTTCCTGTCTCGTTGCCTCTGTCACTTGGGAGATGCGGGGCTGCCACTGAGGACCAAATCAAATCAAATCAAATTTTATTTCTATAGCCCTATAGAAATATAGTCACAAAACACATTTTGCCTCAGAGGGCTTTACAGTCTGTACAGGGAGTGACACCCTCTGTCCTTAGACTGTTGGTTTGAGTGAGGAAAAACTTGCCCACAAAAAACCCTTTTAACAGGGAAAAAATGTGGAAGAAACCTCAGGAAGAACCGCAGAGGAGGGATCCCTCTCCCAGGATGGACAGACATGCAATGCATGTCATCTGTACAGAACAATCAACACAAACATATTGTACAATTACAATTACCAGCCTGGTCCTAGTTCCTGTCTCCCTGACCATTTGGTTGTTCCGGCTCACCTCCGCTCAAATGTACTCCATTGGGGACATGCCTCCCACCTGCCACCCTGGCATTCAGTGGACCCAAGACTTCCTACAGCAACAGCACTTCTGGTGGTCATCACTGGAGGAGAATGTCCGAGACTATGTCAACGCCTGTACTGTGTGCAACCAGAACAAAACCTTTTAGCTGGTCCACTTCATTCCCCTTACCAAGCTTCCCTCTACCAAAGAGACAGCTGAACTGGTTCTGCTGCATATTTTTTGTCTCCATGGACACTGCCCACTGACATTGTCTCTGATCGGAGGCCCCAGTTCACATCCATGTTCTGGAAGGCTTTTTGCAGTCTGATTGGGACCTCTGTCAGTCTGTCCTTCAGCTTCCATCCCCAGTCCAACGGGCAGACTGGGAGGATGAACCAGGACCTGGAAACCAGTCTTTGCTGTTTTACCAACCACAACCCCGCATCCTAGTCTGAACAGCTGGTCTGGGTGGAACACTGATGTGGCTGCCACTTCTTGCTTTTCTTCCTCTTCTGCTGAGTAGGACGTGGACTCTGCTGTCTCTGAGGAATTTTAGCCTTCTGTCCCTGACTCCTCTGCCTGCTCACCCCTTGTCTGTCTCCTGTTTGCCTGGATTTCCTCCCCAGAGGTTTCTGCTTCTCATGATGGTTTTAAGATTTGGAACCACAAACAATCAAATTACACAGTGTGTCATGTCTAAAAATGCTGCCCTTCGTCTGCAAAACCCATATCAATAAAAACTGTCACTGTCCTTTATGAATCTCTCAATATCTCTATTTCCAGCCCTTTCTTTATCAGTTAAAGCTGCTTGTGTTATTGGAAATGTTCAGTCTTTCTCTTCTGTTTCTCATTCTTCCCTTTTCTGCTCTTGGTGTTCTCTTTGTCCTTGCTTTCACTCTCCTTCTCAAATCCATTACATCATTACATCTTCATTTCTTAAATCTCTTTCTGTTCATTCTTTTCCCATAGCTCATCTATACCTTACAAATCTATCCAATGTTACGGTAATACTCTAATACCACAAAGACATGAGGGCTCATATTTTCTGATACCTCAGAGCAGCATGTACAAGGTGAAGTCTATTCTTTTTGAGCCTGCAGACCTACATAATGTAACTCACTATTTGTCAGTATTTACATTTAATTCTTGAATAATCTCTGGGTTTTTGTTTGTGCTTACTGCTTAAAGTAATGCACATGTTATCTTCAGACTCGGCTCACATTCAGTCAGATAGAAAAAGACAGAAACAAGTGAAATAAATGAGAAATAAAAACAGTCACATTTACAAGCATGCAGTCAATTATTGAAGAAAGACATAGGCAAGGCAAATTTATTTGTATAGCACCATTCAATTCATAGTGCTTTACAGAGGCAAGAAAATATGATAAAAGAGAATCAGTTAAAATAAATAAAACAATTTAAACAATTGAAAATCGACAATTGAAATCAAACAGAACTTAAAATTAATAAAACATTAGAATGTAATTTAAAAATCATTATAAACAGCAGATGCAGAAGGTGAAATGAGTAAAACATTAGAAGGTAATTTAAAATCATTAAAACCAGCAGATGCAGAAGGTGAAGTGATGAAAATAGGCACTATGGGAAAGCTGCAGTGAACATAATGTTTTCAACCCTGATTTAAACAAGCTGACAGTTTGTGCACTCCTCAGGTGTTCAGGGAGCTTGTTCCACAGGTGAGGACCATAGAAGCTAAATGCAGTTTCACCGTGTTTTGTTCTGACCCCTGCGACACTGAGTAGACCTGTCCCAGACAACCTGAGGGGTCTGGATGCCTCATACCCAACAAGCAGCTCTCACATGTATTTAGGCCCAAGACCATTCAGTGACTTGTAGACCAGATTTTATACTCTATCCTTTGACACAGAGGGAGCCAGTGTAGAGATTTAAGGACAGGTGTGATATGATCCATTTTCTTGCTGTTGGTCAGGCAGGAGAATTCTGGATGGGCTGCAGCTGCTTCATTGATTTTTACTGAGACCTGTAAAGACACCATTACAATAATCTAACCTACTAAGAATGAATGCATGAACAATTTTTTCCATGTCTGGTCTGGACAGCGAACCCTTGATTCGTGCATGTTTTTCAGATGATAATAGGCTGATTTAGTGATGGTCACCAAGATTTCTGGCTTGATCTGTGGTTTATAGTGTCATTGAGTCAAGCTGGCCACTGACCTTGGGCCTTGCATTCTTGGGACTGAAGACAAGGACTTCTGTCTTTTCTGCATTAAGGAAATCCTGGCCCATCCACTGATTGATTTGTTGGATACACTCACAGATAGTAATGGTAATGGGCCATAGTCATTTGGTGACTGTAATATAGAGTTGTGTGTCATCAGCATAGGAGTGGTAAGAGATCAAATCCTCTTCAAAAGAGGAATGATCACTGCAGTTTTCAAGGCCTTGGGAAATTGTCCTGATAGAAGAGAAGTGTTTATTATCTTCAGTACATTTGGTGCAACATAATTAAAAACATCTTTGAATGAGTTTTCTAGGCAGCATATATGAAGACAGCAGGTTGTGGATTTTAAATTCTGAACTGTTTCTGTTAGAAATGCATGGTCCATGAATTGAAATGTTTCTAAATTTCTGGAAGAGTGAGAAGGAATATGTGACATAATCAAGTTGCCTGAGAAGTAGATACATACTGTTTGTCTTATCCTCTGCAAAGTCATTGCATGACTTGTTAGACAGCAGTTCAGGAGGGCAGGAGGGCCAGATACTGTAGGGTTTATCAATCTGTCGACAACAGTAAATAAGTTACGGGCATCGTGGGTGTTGTTTTTGAAAATATTGAAAATAGACTGCCCTTGTTTTTTTTTCAATTCTTGGTTATAGATGTGAAGACTGTCTTTACAAATGTCATAATGTACCTGAAGTTTGGTTTTCCGCTGCATATACAATTTCAGTATCTTGAATTATATATCAATCAGACCATAGTTGTTTTTCACTGGGTCAAAAATTGAATTTTTCCATAAATTGTCTTCTTGCTTGTGATGAATAACATTTTGTTATATATCTATCATTGTATTCTTTATGTATGACACAATAACTCCAAGATATTTTTTGACCTTTCCAAGCTTTTATTTGACAGAGACAGCTGAAGAGTGACAGGAACGTGACAGGAATGTGGGGAGAGAGATGGGGAATGACATGCAGCAAAGAGCCACAGGTCAGATTCGAACCCTAGGCTGCTGCGGTAAGGACTGAGTCTTTGCATATGAGGCTGGATGCTCTACCAACTGAGTTAACCAACACCCCATTACACAATTACTTTAATTAAACATTTTTCCAGATATATGTCCATTGTTACAATAGTTAGCATGTCTAGGTGTCACTGGCCTACTCACGCCACCAGAAACAGTTGTGTGATTCTGACACAGTTATTATTTAAAATACTTTACAATATTTAAACAACCAGCTTTTCTTGTAAAACATAATTTGGAATCAAACTCTTAAATTTAAAAATGTGATTTAATGTCTAAATGTCATTTATATATCTAAATGTGTATCTAAATGTGAGATTTAAATCCCACAGTAAGTGAAAACTGTGATACTAAATCAAAGCCTTGATTTCAGTCTGAATCTAAATGTTGGCCTAAATGTCAAAATAAAAGTCTGGACAGATCATCTCCCCTGCTGCAGGAAACTGCAACACACTACTGTTTCTTCACGCTATCCTCCTTCTCTACAGGGGATTTAGCTCAAAGGAGCACTCTATGGACGCCACAACATTCACAAAGCTTTCTTAAGTGAGTAGGTGCACAGGTTTACAAACTGTGAGGCGCCTCTCCCAAAGGAGCTGCAGGAGGCTGAAATGGGGCGTATGTGAGACAAAGATGATGTGTGAGATGGAGAGGACAGGCGCATACTGGGGATTTAAAAACAACAGGAAGTTGGATATTGTAGTTTGGCCAGCTGATTTATCCCACTCATGATTAAAGTGACATCAGACTAGTGACGTCCTTTGTGCCTGTTTGATGCAGTTTGTGTCATAATTCACACATCTCCTCTGTCAGTCAAACAATACAGATACTTTTACTATAAATTCAGTCTGAGTTACATTTTCTAAACATGTCATTATCTAACTCTGCTTAGAAATCTTAAAAAAAGATGCTCATTATAACTCCAGAACTGAACAGAGAATCATCAAAGCTTTTCTTCAGTATTCCATGGATATATTGCAAACAGGAGGTGCTCATAGCTAATTCAGCATGAATTATAGCAGGGGTCTGGAAGGTTTTTGGCTGAAGAGCCATGAAAGCCTCTTCGGCCCATCCACCTCCTGGTCGTTGTGTCTGCTGCTTGCGTCCGATTACAGGTAGTTGCACCTTAGTGTGCTGTTCGTGTATGTTCGGGAGCGTTTCATTGGACTTAAATATAAATCTTTAATAGAGCCGGCGTCTCCGTCGCAGCCAGGGCGATATATTGATGTTGTTAACTGCCGTCGATCAGCGCATCGGTGAGTTACGATGAACTTTTACCGTTTTACCTTTTAACTTGCTGTTAGCCAGGTGTTAAGTCTTCCTTCCGCCCCTCTCCCTCTAACAGTCAGCTGATCGCTTTGCCGTTTGGTGGCTGTCTCCCCTCGCTACGCCGACTCTTCACTCCTCTCCCTCTTTGGACGGGACGCTATTTAGCCGGACTGATCGGACTTTTTGTTAGACGCTGAAACTGAGTAAGACGAGCACTGACTGCTACTGCTTTGCTGCCGCTCCTCTGCGGCTTCTACCGCCTCACCTGCTTGGTGTTGGGTTCTGTCGTCTGACCGACCGACCGACTGGTTTCCTGCAGCTGACCCTGAGTGTGTGTGTGTGCGTGTGTGTGTGCGCGCGTGTGTGGCTGCCGCTTGCGGGGACCGCTGCGAGCTTTCGCCAAAGCTTTCAGACACGCACTCGGACTGTGTATTGTGTGTGTGTGTGTGCGTGTGTGAGACTGAGTGTATTAGTTAATTTCATTTGATGAATTGTTTAAGTTTCGGGGCATTGTGGGGTAATTTACTATGTTATTTTGGGGAATTTATTGTTTATTTTCCATTGTGATTTATTTGCTTTGACCGATGAGTATTGGTTGATTGTGTTAGTATCTCTGGCCAGAGACCTTTTGGTTTATTTTTGTTTATTGGGTTCAGCCTAATAATTTGATCTCATACTTTTTGCTCATTGTTTGGTTTGTTTGTTTCCTTTACCTGGAGCCCTCTTAATTTGTTTCTCCTTGTCCCCTAGAGCTGATGGCCGACGGTGGTGGTGGTGGTCCTCCAGGGTGGTGGTGATCCCCTTATGTGTGTGATCCCCGTTTGAGATTTTCTTTGTGTGCACATCACGTTTTTGTTGTGAGTGGGGTGCTCTTTTTTTTTTGCGGACTTCACCTTATTCCCCTTTAAGACCCCCTCGCCCGATTAGCCTCAGCCGGTTCTCCCCTTTTTCTGTTGTTGGGCCTCCTTGTTTTATGCCAAACATTTGTTGATTTTAGTCAATGAAATTTTGTATGTGAACACTGAACTCCGTCTCCTGCTCTCCCTGAGTTAACAAATCTGTGTGTCCTTCAATAAGTGCTAGTTTAGTCTTAGTACGGGTCCTTGGGCCCTAACCCAAGGTGGTGTTGTCGGTATTAAACAACTAATGAAGTAATAACCCCCTGTGCCGCCACAAACCTGGCGTTGTCGGCAGGATCTACTCAGCGAACTGGAGACGTGTGTGCTGTGTTCTTTTTTCTCTTGTCTTTTTGTTTTCTAGCTTGCTTGTGTGACTGCTTGCGTGGTTGTGTGAAGGAGCTGCAGCTTAAGGCGAACCAGCGGGGAGTCCATTGTCTTTTTTTTTGTAGCCGTGGCATTAGTGCTCATAGCTTAGTTGTGGTTCTAGGAAAATGGAAGGAGAACTACAAGAGTTGAGGGATTTGGTGGCACAGTTGAGGGCAGAGAATAACAGGTTGCAGCAGGAGCAGGCTGCGGCTGTGCCTGGTCCTAGTGCTGCACCCTCCATTCCTGCTCAACCTCTCCCAGCAACATCCACTTCTACCGCTCCTGCAATAGAGCGACTAGTCCTTGTACCCCGTGATAGGAAGTGCCCAGTGTTTAGGGGTCGAGTAGGCATAGGGCTAGAGGAGTGGATTGAGGAAGCTCAAGCTTGTATGAGAGCCCACCACCTGTCCACCTTCGATCAAGCATTTTTTCTGTTTGACCATTTAGAGGGAGAGGCACGTGAAGAATTAAATATCGCCCAACTGTGGATAGAAGCGATCCAGATAAAGTTATTGCGGTTCTGCGAGAGCTGTACGGTCCTTCTGACTCGTATGTTGCGCTACAGGAGGCATTTTTCTCGTAGCGGCAGCAAGATGGGGAGACCCTTCAAGAGTTCTCCATCGCGTTAATGGGCTTAATGTCTGCAGTGAAACAGAATGCTCCTAACGGGATGCCAAATGCTGATGTCTTGTTGCGAGATCAGGTTATTGAAAATGTCATTGATGGCTCCCTTCGCCGTGAATTAAAACGGGCAGCCTACGCAGGCAGCCGACTGTCTCTGCTGGACGCCCAGGCAGAGGCAATTAGGTGGGAGCGAGAGGGACTGCATGGCCGAAGCCACTCAGTTCCATAGACAATGGGCTTGCATGTGGGGTCCAGACTGCTTCTCCTGTGGCTTGCTCACCCCAGGCCTCAGAGCTGCAGGAGGTGAAATCGATGCTGAAGCTCCAACAGGAGCAGCTTAACCGTCTCACAGAAGCTCTTGCTCACCTGCAGGTCAATCAACAACGTGACCATTCTCCTTACCACCTGCCGTTGTTGTTTTTGCAGCCAAAGTTCGGGGGGAGCTACTACTAGCTCACCAGTTGTGTTAAGGGACGGGGGGGGGGGGGGGGGGGCAAACCATTGGCCCATACCTCGGCTACTTGGAGCTTGAGGTTGAACTCTGTCGTAAGACTGTACCAGGGTGTGGGCTACTGGTTGTTAAGGATCCTCCAACTAATGCATCTCCTCCAGCCCCAGGTGTCTTGGGGATGAACATCTTACGAAGATGTTATGACGCCAACATCAAATCCTGGATGCAGACCAACTTCCTCAAACTCAACTGTGACAAATCAGATCTGATCATTATCTGCCCCAAATCCGCCAGAAAAACCGCAGACAGTTTCCACGTCAACGACAACTCCACCCTGTGTCCATCCCCCCGCAGTTTTGATAGCTGAAAGCTCTGGCTCCCAATCTACTTTTGGAAACTATAGGAACCACAAGGAACCCAGCATCCTGAGAGTGCAGTGGTCTAGAGGGGTAGTAAGGTACTAGGAATTCTTTTAGATATGATGGTGCCTGGCCATGGAGAGATTTGTATGTAAGGAAAGAATTTTAAATTCTATTCTAGATTTAACAGGTAGCCAAAAGGAGCCAAAATGGGAGAGATGTGATCTCTGATCTTGGTTCCTGTCAGAACACGTGCAGCAGCATTCTGAATTAGCTGCAAATTCCTAAGAGACTTATTGGGGCAGCCTAATAAAGTCCATCCTAGAAGTAACAAATGCATGGACTAGTTTTTCTGCATCCGCTTGAGACACGGTGCGTCTGATTTTGCCAATTTTATGTAAGTGGAAGAATGCAGTCCTCGACATTTGTTTTATGTGGGCATTAAAGGACAAATCCTGATCAAAAACAACTCCAAGATTCTTTACGGTGGAGCTGGAGGCCAGGGTGATCCCATCTAAGGTAGCCAAGTCTCCGGAAAGAGAGTTTCTGAGGTGTTTGGGTCCAATTACAAGAACTTCACTTTTGTCTGAATTCAACATCAGAAAATTGTAGGTCATCCAACTTTTTATATCCTTAAGGCATGCTTGGAGTTTAGTTGACTGATTGGTTTCATCAGGCTTGATCGATAAATATAATTGGGTGTCGTCAGCATAACAATGAAAATTAATGGAGTGATTCCTAATGTTGTTCCCTAGAGGAAGCATATATAGACTGAATAGAAGTGGTCCTGGTCCAGAACCTTGTGGGACTCTGATCTCAGTTTGTTCACGTCAATGATGAATCCTCCATGCATACCAAAGTTTGTCACAATCTAAAAAATATGACTTATACCAGCTTAGGGCGGTTCCTTTGATGCCAATTTGATGTTCCAGTCTCTGTAAAAGAATTTGATGGTCAATGGTGTCAAATGCAGCACTAAGATCTAACAGGACAGGTTCAGAGATGAGTCTTTTGTCTGATGCCATTAGGAGGTCATTTGTAACTTTCGTTCTTATTTTCCTCTATTAATGAAGAGTAATAGGCTGTTCTGGCATTGCGGAAAGCCTTCCTGTTGGTTTTAAGATTATCTTGCCAGACTAAGCGAGATTCTTCCAGTTTAGTGACACGCCATTTGCGTTCAGAATTAGGTGCCACTTGCTTTAATTTGTGAGTCTGCTGGCTATACCATGGTGCTAACCTCCTCTGTTTAATTATCATCTTTTTCAGAGGTGCAATAGAGTCAAGTGCTGTCTGTAATGAGCCTGTAGTACTCAACAAGATGATCTATTTGTGAGGAGCTAAAGGAAGCAGACAGGTCCTCTGCTACATTGAGACATGGCATTGAATTCAATACTGAAGGAATCACTTCCTTGAATTTGGCAACAGCACTGTCAGATAAACATCTGCTGTAGGAGTTTCTGCAAAAAGGCATATAGTCCAGTAATATGAACTCAAAGGTTATTTAAAAAATGGTCAGATAGAAGAGGATTCTGTAGAAAGATCAAATCAAATCAAATCAAATTTTATTTGTATAGCCCAAAGTCACAAAACACATTTTGCCTCAGAGGGCTTTACAATCTGCACAGGGAGTGACACCCTCTGTCCTTAGACCCTCGGTTCGAGTGAGGAAAAACTTGCCCACAAAAAACCCTTTTAACAGGGAAAAAAAAATGTGGAAGAAACCTCAGGAAGAGCCACAGAGGAGGGATCCCTCTTCCAGGACGGACAGACGTGCAATGGATGTCACATGTACAGAACAATCAACACAAACATATTGTACAATTACAATGAATTACAATAAATGGTGAGGTGATTGCAGTAGCAGTTGAATCTGTGGCTCTTCCTGAGGTTCCTTCCACATTTTTTCCCTGTTTTTTTTGTGGGCAAGTTTTTCCTCACTGGAACCGAGGGTCTAAGGACAGAGGGTGTCACTCCCTGTACAGATTGTAAAGCCCTCTGAGGCAAAATGTGTTTTGTGACTTTGGGCCATACAAATAAAATTTGATTTGATGATCAATTTCAATGCTATATGAGAGAATAAGATCAAGAGTGTGGTTGAGACAATGAGTCGGTTTAGTTACGCTCTAACAGAAGGCAAATGAATCTAATAAGGAGATAAACACAGTACTAAGACTATCATTGTGGTTGTCCACATGAATATTAAAATTCAGACTTTCAAATGAATTTTAGTTTAGTTTACATTTAGGATTTTTTAATAGACTTGAGTCAAATATGGCTCCAACTCCACCACCTCGACCATTACTTTGAGGAATATGAGTATTACAATGACTGGGAGGAGTGGATTCATTTAAGCTAACATCCATCCTCCTGCAGCCAGTGAGGCAAAATAAATCAATATCATAATCAGATATTAATTCATTAACTAAAACAGCTTTAGAGGACAAGGACCTGATGGAGTCCACATTTAATTCTTTTATGTTGGACTGTTGGAGATGTTGATTTAATTTTTATTAAGTTTTATGATGAACTCCTCTTCTGTTTGTTTTATCTTTAAATAATGAAGGTGGATGGGGAACAGACACAGTCTCTATACTAAAGTACTGGGTGGGCAGCTGCTCTAATGGAGGTGCAGAGAAGCGTGTAAGACTGCAGCTCTGCTTCCTGGTCTCAACTCTGGGCTGTCACGGTTTTGCTTTTTTAAATTTATATGTAGACCAATACACACTCAGCAAAGTTTGTTTGTTTTTCATTGCTGAAAAATAAACTTGGATATACTTCTAGATATGAGAGCTGCTCCATCCAAAGTGGGATGGATGCCGTCTCTCCTAATCAGACCAGGTTTTCCCCAGAAAGGTGTCCAATTGTCTATGAAGCCCACATCGTTTGCTGGACACCACCTTGACAGCCAGCGGTGAAATGACGACATGCGGCTAAACATTGGTACTGGTCACATTGGGCAGGGGCCCAGAGAAAACTACGGAGTCTGACATTGTTTTGGTGTATTCACACACCGATTCTCCACTGCTGAAACCCTCATTCATGCCTTCATCACTTCCAGAATTGACTACTGCAACAGCATCCTCTATGGCACACCATCCAAAACTTTAAATAAACTACAGTACAGTACATCCAAAACTCTGCTGCATGTCTGCTCACCCACACTCGCACACATGATCACATCATGTCTGTCCTCTAGAAACTCCACTGGTTACCAGTTTCACAGCGCATTCAGTTCAAAATCCTCCTCCTCAAACACAAAGCCCTCCATAACCAGCCATCTTACTACCTCCTTGACTTGCTCCATCGCCACAATCCATCCCGCAACCTCTGTTCTTCTGATGCTAACTTCCTTACTCCACCACTCAGGACCAAGCACCGATCCTGGGGCGACAGAGCCTTCTCTACAGATGCCCCCTCCCTCTGGAACTCTCTTTCCAGTACCTTTCTCTGGCTTAGCCTTTGCATCTCTGTGTGATAGAGCAAGTCACCATATTCTGAACATAACTCCTCCAGAAAACACTTGAACTGGTTCTGATAAAGTTAACCGCTTGTGTTATGCTCATTACATGTTCCATTTGCCACACAATTCCTGGTGTATGATGCAGTGATAAGCTGTCAGCTCACTTGTGACATTTTCCTTCTGCATCTTTTCTCGGATCCTCCCTACCAATCCACTCTTTTGACTGCACATTGCTCCATCTGTTGTCAGTCATTGTTGTCAGTTTCCCCGTAGTTGTGTCATGCATTGAGTGTAATCACAAAAATCTCCTCTGTCATGCACAGGCTTGAGTCCACTCCATGGATGAAAATTGACAAGAACCATCCACAAAGTAGTCATGTCTGCATTTATGGAGTGGAGTAGACTCCAAATCAGGTTCCAGTTTTCTATATTTTATCACTTGCGCAACACATTCATGCAGCTTACTTTCAAACGAATGGAAATGAGTCTGCAGGATTTATGGTTGAACATTTCTTTATATTTACGTCCAGATAAGTCAACAGTGACATATATTGTAAACACCTTTTTTGGGTCATTACAAATTTACCTCGATCAAGCTCAAGTGATCTTATGATGTGTGAATATTGTAACTTGAGAACCCTTTGCGATAGTGGATGCCTTCTCATACACGTAGTGAATGGCAGCTAGTCCTTGATAGCATGGAGGCCAGCCTTGGGCCACATTATCCACCTTTGAGCTGTAGTCTGCAATAGACTGTTTTTTATGTTCACTATAGTTTTCCTGCATTAGCACTGCTGATGCATACTCACTGTAATGATTTGACACATACAAATAGAATGATTTATCATAGTCAGGTGTCGCTAAAACCGGAGCTTTTTGCATGTCTTCTTTAATGGTTTTACACTGTTACAGACACAGTTGTGCATTTCTATGGGGCTTACAATGTTTGAGTTCCTGCCTCCTTCATTGTCTCTCTATGGGTAGCTGTTTTGACTGCATAGTCTTCAACCCAATAAAAGCTAAATCCTGTCATCCCTAAAAATGTTATCATTTGACCCACAGTCTGTGGTTTGGGTGCTTTGCTTACCCCTTCCAGTTGTGTGGGTAGGTGATATGGCGTGAGATATCACCCTCCCAAAGTACTCAACCTGGGATTGACAGTATTGGAGGCCTTATCTTCCCCTTTTGCCAGTTTTTGGAGCAATTTAACTGAGTCTTGATGACATTTGTCAAATCAACAAATAATCTGCATATTGATCATTATGCTATTTCAGAATCAGAAAAAGCTTTACTGCCAAGTATGATTTTACACATACAAGGAATTTGTTCAAATTTCTGATCATATCAGACTTAGATTGGACTTTTTAAAGTGCTTGTAAACACCTTAGTCTGATCTACTTTGGACCTATTTTGGACCACATCGGACATCTCAAAATCCAAAATCGTACCAGATGGTGATGGAGTGATGGAATGGAATGATGAATGTGCCGCACGAAGTACAGGACCTCAAGTGGGAGCTGATGTTTAGAGACATGTTTTCCCAGCTTCACATGCTGCTTCCTGTCAACAAGAAGTCTGTGATCTACCTGCAGGTGGAGTCAGGCACACTCATCTGGAAGAGGTTCTCCTGAAGCAGAGCTGAAATCAACAAACTGCATCCTGTTGTAGGTTCCTGTGGAGTCCAGGTGCTGGAGAATTTAGTGGAGGGCCAAGTTGACTGCATCGTCTACGGACCTGTTGGCTCTGTAGGCAAACTGCAGGGGGTCGAGGAGTGGGTCGATGATGTCTTTGAGGTGTAAAAATACAAGGCGCTCAAAGGACTTCATAACCACAGAGGTCAGGGCGATGGGTCGTCAAGTCCTGTGGTCCTTGGCTTCTTGGTGTGGAAGGGAGGGAAACAGGAAGTTTAGCCTATGATCAGGCAAATGGGGTGGAGTCTATTAAAAGGACAGGGAAGCTCACCTGGGTCTTACCTCCTGCACAGGTAAATTTACTCATTAAAAGGCAGGAGACGTGGTTCAGGGATTATAAGAGTATTTATTTTTATATATTTTAAAACACTTCAGTCAATCGCACAAAAGAACGAAACAAAAATATCAGACAAGGGACTGAATCTAAGTGGATGGTCAGGGGCTAATGCAGGCGGGATCCACCAAAATAAAGAAAACTCATACTACCCAACACACGTGACACACACACTCTGGGTGACATAAAAACCCGCTTCCCAGGACACAACCAGCAGAGGGATACCACCACCTGAACAGCACACCACCACCACCAGTCTCCAACAACTGAAAAGAGAAATAAACAAATCAGTGGGCAGAAAACAAAATCATCAAGAGTTATCAAAATTATCAATGACTGCCCACTTTAGCCATACAATAGTGAGAAAAGAGAAATGAACAAAAGAAAACAAAGCTAAATTTAATTACTCCCCAAATAATCTAACGCCTTAACACTCTCATTCACACATACACACATGGGGGCCAAAACACACAGGCGTAATAAGAGTCTTGGGCAGACCTGCTCTGGGGCACGGTGTGAGCCACGGACGCCAGGCAGCGGTGGAGAAAACGAAGCGGAGTGAGGATGACACAGTCACACAGTGATGACAGGAGCGCAAAAGGAAGAGCCAGTGGAGGATAGCAGCTTTTATACCGGCCCACCTCATGACGGTGCTAAATACCAGCAGTGACACCGTATGACAAGATAGCACATCTATACCGCTACATAAGGAGCTGGGTTCTCAGTGTCTGTCAGTGGCTTTAGCGTCAACCTTAACGGGATACTTATTTCGCAAAGATGTTCAGAGCGAGGGTCTGTGTGGATTAAACTGTGTTCTATCTGACTGAGGGTCAATCATCCATGCGTTTCCATTTAAACACAAAATGTTTTTCATGGTGGGTATTCCCATTGTGTGTCCACAATGCTTTAATGTCCCCAATGGCCAGTATTTTTCCCATAGTCTCTTCTTCAAAACCATTAATCCACTTACTAGCTCCCTCATGAACATCGGGAAGTCTAGAGGTCAGTCCCTCAAGGTCAACAGTTTGCCATGAAATTTATTGGCCCTGCCTCCCCTTAATCAAAATTGGATATTGGCCTGGGTCAGTGTATCTTTCTGGTGGTTTTATAGCAGGTCTAAGTCTACAATCATAATTGCCTTTCTCTATGTTTGACCTCAGAGCTTTAGCTTTCCTCCCAACACTCCCTGCTGTCTTCCCTCTTCCTGTCTTTCCCCTGAAGGGCCTGCCAGTTCATCTTCCTCACCTGGTTCCCTCCCCAAACAGGAATTATAATTTCTGTCTATCTCTTCCACTAATTCCTGCATCCTGGTTCCCTCCACTTCTCTCCCTGGCTCTACCTGATCTAAATCCAGCCAATAGGACTCTCCTCCTTCTTTGCATGGCTGGTTTCTTTCGTCATAACAATCAAGCACTTGTGATTTTCTGAAGTTTACATTCCTCTTGAAAGTGCTTGGGAATGGGCATGGGTTGGCCTTTAGGGCCTCATCCATTTCGATTGCTTCATCCATTTTGTGGGATAGATTCCCATTATCATTGGTTTTAATCTCTGTGTTTGACTGTTTGTTTTTAGCTCATAAGAACCCAGACCCATTTATCCTTAAAGGAAAATTATGGGGGTTATACCACAGACCAAGACCAACGTTTTTTTCAGAATAACACTCTTTATTCCCAAAGATCTGTGTTGTTACATACATGTCACATTGGGCTTAATAAGGGGCATAAAGCTTTATACAGAAGAGTCTGGGACATTCAATGTGCTTGTGACACTGGTGTCACCGTGGGTTCTTATGGGTTAAGGACCACACGACTCTCTCTCAATTTTTTTCTATAGTGCTTTCCTTTCTCCTTAAACATTTTAATTATTCCTAATTCTTTTTCTCGTTTCTTACTTTTGTCTTTTGGTTTGTAGTCTTTGATTCGAACCTCCATGGTTTCCATGCTCACACGAATTAGGCTGTGTGGTACCTGCTGGTGCCACATTTGATTCAAGTATACGCTCCACCCACACCTGCTCTGTAAACATGATGGAGGCAACACCTGATGCTAGTGTTAGCAGCCAGCCTCTACTAACGACTGATTAATGAACTGGCCATTTCGCTTCTGCTCCCAGAGTTTTTGTCGCACATACACAAACAAGGAGTCAAAACGACCATCTACCGTATACCATGCCAAAAAATGAATGGGTGTGCGAGAACTCTCGAGAGCTAGAGTGCATGACGTCATAGCTAGAGTGTAAGGAGAGAGAAAAATTTGTTGAAAAATAAATTTGTAAACTACGACTGTGGCTGCAAATGTCAAGCTACAGAAATCATTTATAGCTAGAAATGTAGGAAAATTTGTTGATGTTGCATAGATACCACTGCTGAAGCAGTCAGTATTATAGTTTTGGTGTCAGACACAAAGATTTGCCACCAACCCATGTCAATTTGAGAGGAGAAATTTTCTGAAGGGCAGAGACCACCTGCTCTTTACCACATGACAAATGCCAGAGTTTTTAACATTTAGCTCTCAAACTGGGCACAAAACTGGTCGAGAAGAAGCCCCCGATCACGCTTATTTCGGCTTTTGGATACGACACACCGTTTGGCATTTAACACCGCCTGTTCGAGGGGCTTCATTCAGAGACTTTCTGTGTATTTCACTCTGAGGGAGACTGCATCTGTCACTAATTGCCCTGACCTGCAGCTCACCCTGGTTGCTTGGCAACCTCAAGCCACACACACGGACACACGCACACAGACAAAGACAAGACAAAAGTCTTTCAAAATAAGAGTCCCTTCAAAATAAAAGACTTTGTAAAACTCTCATTAGCAGACACAACACCACACAAACACACAAGACAAAAGGCTTTCAAAATAAGAGCTGGAATCCTTGGATCAAGATGAGATTAATGCACACTATGACGTCAATTTGCGCCAGATTGAATTTTCTGCCATTTCGAATTTTATCAAAAACCTTCAAAAAGCATTTCAGGTCATGCAGATTGTCCGATTTCAATGAGACTCATCCGTGACGGCGCCAAACAGGAAGTGAGGCCATATCTCTAGAACTGTTTGATGTTTTCACTTCAAACTTCTAACACAGAGTCATGACCCCTTATTTCAGATGGCCAAGCATTTTGGTGACCTTTGACCATTAGGGGGCACTATAAGCAGCCAAAATGTATTTTTCTCATATCTTCATATTGGTTCTTCATACGGTTGCAATGTGGTTTCACCGAACAGTTTTGCCAGTATACGCCAAATAACATGCCAAAAAATGAATGGGTGTGTATTGCAGGAATTTTCAAGAGCCAGAGTGCGTCATGTCATACCTAGAGTGCGGGGAGAGAGAAAAATTTGTGGAAAAATAAATTTGTAAACTGCGGCCGCACATGATAAATGCCAGAGTTTTTAACATTTAGATCTCACACTGGTCGAGAAGAAGCCCCCGATCACGCTAATTCGGCTTTTGGATATGACACACCATTTGGCATGTAATGCCGCCTGTTCGAGTCCCTTCAAAATAAAAGACTTTATAAAACTCTCATTAACAGACACAACACCACACACACACACACACACACACACAATAATTTTGGTGACCTTTGACCATTAGGGGGCGTTATAAGTAGCCAAAATTTGTTAAACTCTCTCATTGTCAGACACAGGACCACACAAACACGCACAAACATGCTGACAGCTATTTAATGCATAGGGGCGACGGTGCCAGAGTCAGGCACACTCAAAATTTCTTTAGAAATTTTTCTAGTTTCACTCTATGCTCTTCATAAAGCATCTTCCAGTACGTTTTCCATAGTCCTGCATGATCAAAGCTCATCGCATGAGATGATGGTTGTGAATATACATGTGAGACAAGAAGACAAGTGGGTTATGATCAGTAAAGACCACAACGGACTAGAAGCGACGTATACTTTGAAGTATGAGCGCACTGGAGGATCAACCCCATCATCCTCCTCCTGCAATAGGACTGTACCCGTTGGAACAGCGCTGGCACTTCAAGCTTAAATGGTGAGCAGCGCTGGAGCATGGCTCAGAAGAGCCTTCACATTTTCAAAGGTGTGCTGTCACTGCAGAGTCCCACAAAAAACACAACACACAACAGAGGCCACAAACGAAGATTTGTGAAGTGCTCAAAAAATACCTATTTGAAACTTCCACAGGTTCATTGATAACAGGTGATAGTATCATGTTTGTATATAAAAGGGGCATTCAAAAGGCTTAATCATTCATTAGCAACACTGTAGCAAGGTCCACTGCTTTGTGAAAAAACAGAATCCAGAAACATTGCTGACTTCTCTGGACACAAGCTATTCTGTAATGGACTGACAGAAAGTGGCAAAGTGACAAGTGCACATTACTGTGTTTTTGAAAATCTTGGACATCACAAAGCATTCCAACTTTTTTGGGATGGGGGTAGTAGAAGTACTACATAGGAAAGAAAACTCAGTTTTGCACCCATGTATCTTCTTTGTGTAGAAATGAGGCTGGAGGTGATACAGAGACCAACTTCCTCACATTCACTTGTCGTGTTGTTTGTCTAAAGAAAAGCACATGTGTAATTAATGACAATGACTCTATTGCATTTAGGTGTTGTATTAAGATGACAGCACAGGTAGACTTGAATAGAGTTCTTGAATAGAGAGCCTCTGGGATTTCTATGTCTGATCGATCGATCACTTACAAGCCACTTTAAAGAAACTGGACATGCACTTTTCTCTTTGTACGGTCACTCATGATGCAGACTGTGATAGGACTTTTTTCCCCAAGCCAATTATAAGGTAATAAGTTTAATAAGATAGGGTCAGGTAGATTGTTGCTTTCTAGGGAAAAGGATTAATTACTCTCAAATTCACTCTTACTGGTAATTATAGTGGAGTATTATTATGATCAACTATGGCTGACTGCTCATGACCTCATCTGTGTGTTATGTTTTCAATTTACCAGATGTCAAGATTTATTGTGTGTACTGCAGTATCAAAGCTATACTGCAGGTAGTGCAGATAATTACTGGTTGGGCTACATTTTAGACAGAGTTTGGTTCTGTAGTGGTCTTAGTTAATAACTGGAAGTGTGCTCCAAATATTGGGATATCATACTGTTCAACCTATCCATGAAAGTTTATTAAGGGGCTGGAAAGAAAGGTCTGATTGATTGTTGAACCTCAGATTCAGGAGCAATGCAGATTTCATCCTTGCCATGGAATTGAATGCGCTTGGATCCTCCAAGAGGAGATGGAATGTGTTGCTGAGGACAGGGATGCCTGTAAAGCCCTGCTCAACCTGCTGACATAGGATGGATGGATGGTATTTTAATCTTGATATTTAAAATAGGCCACTTTATTAGACACACCTATCCAACTGCTCGTTAATGCACATTTCTAATCATGTCAAATTTCTCTGTCATGTGATTTCTAATCACATGACAGCAACTCAATGCATTTAGGCATGTAGACATGGTCAAGACGATCTGCTGCAGTTCAAACTGAGCATCAGAATGGGGAAGGTGATTTAAGTGACTTTGAACGTGGCATGGTTGTTGGTGCCAGACGGGCTGGTCTGAGTATTTCAGAAACTGCTAATGTACTGAGATTTTCACGCACAACCATCTCTAGGGTTTACAGACAATGGTCCGAAGAAAAGTTCTGTGGGCAAAAATGCCTTGTTGATGCCAGAGGTCAGAGCAGAATGGTCAGACTGGTTCGAACTGATAGAAACTCAAATAACCACTCGTTACAGCCGAGGTATGCAGAAGAGCATCTCTGAACGCACAACACGTCCAACCTTGAGGCAGATGGGCTACAGCAGCAGAAGACCACACTGGGTGCCACTCCTGTCAGCTAAGAACAGGAAACTGAGGCTACAGTTCGCACAGGCTCACCAAAATTGGACAATAGAAGATTGGAAAAACGTTGCCTGGTCTGATGAGTCTCGATTTCTGCTGTGACATTCAGATGGTAGGGTCAGAATTTGGCATCGACAACATGAAAGCATGGATCCATCCTGCCTTGTATCAATGGTTCAGGCTTCTAGTGCTGGTGTAATGGTGTGGGGGATATTTTCTTGGCACACTTTGGGCCCCTTAGTACCAACTGAGCATCGTTGCAACGCCACAGCCTACCTGAGTATTGTTGCTGACCATGTCCATCCCTTCATGACCACAGTGTCTGATGGCTACTTCCAGCAGGATAACGCGCCATGTCATAAAGCTGGAATCATCTCAGACTGGTTACTTGAACATGACAATGAGTTCACTGTACTCAAATGGCCTCCACAGTCACCAGATCTCAATCCAATAGAGCACCTTTGGGATGTGGTGGAACGGGAGATAGGCATCATGGATGTGCAGCCGATACATCTGCAGCAACTGTGTGATTCTATAATGTCAATATGGACCAAACTCTCTGAGGAATGTTTCCAGTACCTTGTTGAATCTATGCCATGAAGGATTAAGGCAGTTAAGGCAAAAGGGGTACCTGGTACCTAATAAAGTGGCCGGGGAGTGTATAGTACATTATAGTATGTAGTTACAAACACCCATTACCTGTGAGTGAAAAATAAATGAATCTCAGGGTGCAGAGGTAGAGCCTTGCTGTTAACCTAGAGCAAAGCCTGTTAGACTGTGTGGCAAGGTACAAAAAAACGATTCAACATGATCCTCTGGAGACTAGTTAGACATTAAAAAGTCAATAAATTAAGTCAGTTAATATAAAATATGTAAATAATTCATTTTTAAAGTCTTTTTCTCAGGACTAAAATGCTGCAAACAATGACAAATTTTGCAAAAGGGTGTACACTCTGCAAGAACTGTGCTATAACAGAAACCTGTAATGTATTATATAAGTAATCTGGAAACTTCAAGCATTCTTTGTTGTATGTGTTGAAATTCTCTCTACATCCTTACAGCAATCAATAAATCAATTTCTCTGGAAAAAAAGAAGAAAAACATCTGGTATCAGTGTAACAGGCCCATCCAATCATTACATTCATCCCAAAAGAAATGATAGGTGGACCTGTTTGCCTGTCTACTCATCTACCTGTTTACGAAATGACAGAAGAACCGTCTCATAAACAATTTCCTATAAATAAAAAAATACTGTAGTTGGTGGTGGGGTTATCAGTGTTTTGGGTAGATGCAGAAGTCAGAGGAAGAGGCTGAGGTTTGGGCTGAGGAGCCTGAGGATGCAGAAACAGCTTCAGGCTTCACAGCCCACACAAGGCTGGCACAGCGGCTGTGAGTGGGAGGGTTGATGTGCATATTTGGGTGTGCACGTTTTTGCATACATGTATGTATATACATGAGCGAGTGTGGACATATGTGCTCTGCTCAGTCAAGACTCTGCATTATACGTTGACTAATGAAGTGTGTGGGTGTGTGTGTGTGTGTGTTTAGGGGCAGCGTCCTTATCTAGTGTGTTAAGTTCTTATAGAAGCACAAAAAGAAAGAATAAGGATACACTATCACTTTAAGTGTTAGTGTACTGTGTGCGTGTGTATGTGTGTGTCTGAATGTGTATCTGTCAGTTTTAGTTTTTGTGTTTTCTACTTGACCATGCCCCACAAATGTCAAGTGAAGCACTAAAGATAATGCCACAAATCAATAAAAGCTTGGCTTGGATGGTGGCAGACAGCCTCAAGGAGACCTGTGTTTTTGGACACATCTCAGCTTCTGAACCTTTTCAGGCCTGGCTGATCAGAGCCAATTTTCTATGTGGCTACACCAGAGCAGCTGTGAACACAGCACATTGGATGTGTGAACGTGTTTAGCCAGTGGATCAGAGAGCAGCAGTCCTCACAGGACAACAGGCTGTGACAGATCTTAGGGGACTGAGGACAGGAGGAAAACCTATTCAGAGGCTGAAAACATGAAAGCACTCAAAGACATTTTTATTTATCATATTAGTTCAATGCTGGCAAAATACAATCTAGAAAATGGGCCTCATCAACCAAAACTAATTGTCAATCTTCTCATGTGCTCTTACCGCTGATGTCGTTACCTGATCCAAGGTAGTTTCTTTTTATCTTTTAGAATTTATTCTTATTTGATTTATTCTTATTTGAAAGAGAAAGCAGTTGTGTGCTCAAGGCCAGTGGTGAATATAATATAACAATATCTGCACCACTATCAAAAGCATAAATCTGATTTAAACAGTTTTCTTGAAACAAGCTGTGAAGTCAAATAGGTAAATCTGCATTCTCATTTATTTATTTATTTATTTGTCACTTGGGGGCAGCAGAAATAAGGTGTGAACACAGCATTGAAATATGGCCTATTGCATTTAAATACACTGCTCCGCTCTCCAGCCCTTCTGGTCGCTTCTGCCCCCAGCCACGCGACTGAGAACCGCTAACTGCTCAGCCATGAGAGAAAAGAGGAGAAAAAAACGGAGTTAACCGGAAGCAGTGAAAGACAAAAGTCCGCACACTTATATACTGGACGTCTGGGGCCGTGTGACTGCACAAGGGAGAAGAGTTACCTCGGTAAGATGAGTTGTTTATTGGATAAAGAAGCGCTTGTTAACACTTACGTCGTTGTACATGCTAGCTCGGTGTCTCACAGGCTAACTACTCGTGTTGCACCTGGAGAGCTGCTGCAAGCTTTGACAAGGCGTGCTCGACTTTGACACAGCACAACGGTGAGAAACGTCTCTTTAGCTGCTCTGATGCTAATGTTCTGTTGTTTCCCAGCGTGCTAAAGAAAGTGGCGGTATTAAAGTGACTGAGATGAGTAATGGTGCAATGTCTGGTACATGTGTATATTGGGTAATCTGGCTAGTATTTTATGCTGATACATAAAATATTTCCCTTTTACTGTATACCGTAAAAGGAAAATCTGTAGTATTTTCCTGTTGCAAATTTAAAAACGTAATTTGGTTTATTATATGAGAGCACAATTATAAATGTATTTTGTAAATGCAAATCATTGAAGGAGTTCATTGCATTTCAGCTGTGAGTTTAAAGTAACCTGGAGGGTCATCTGTGGTGCAGGTTCTCTCACAGTAGTAGGCTGCAGTGTGAGAGTAGTTATGCATACTTCTTTGATACCTCTGAAACTAACGTGTACTGTTACTTTAATGTATGTTAACCTGGTTTGTTATGCTTATGATACATATTTTGAGTGACAATGGTTACTTACTGTAAGTATTACTGACACACTGTTCACATGAGAAGTTTAACATGTGAGTTCTTAAATGGTTAGTACTCATTTGATATATAGTTTTAAAAACTGAAACTTTGAGATTGGACAAGATTTAAGATGTATGTTTTAAGGTTTGATGAAGTGTTTAGCATACTTGGCATTTAAACCTTTAATGGTGCATGTGTGAATAGAAAAGAGTGTATGACCTTGTCTATAGGTCAGGTTTTGAGAGGACGGAGAAAACCTGGATCATGATGAGACTGTGGCGAGCCAAGGACGTGAGGCGGAATCAAATTGAAGGAGATACACACGTACACTCTTACACATATACACTTTCATGGACTTTTGAAAACATTTTCAGTATAAAAGGGCCCCAACAGACAGTTTTATGTCATTTTTTGTGTGCACGCTTTTTCTGGTTATTCCTGTATATTTTTGTACAAAGTAGCCATTTTCCTTTCTTGCTGTAAAAAAACATGAGTGGCTACTCAACATCTATTTCCTTGTCTAGTTCATTATTGCTGCTTCTGGTTGTATTATTAGTCTAATTTATTATCAAACTGTAATTTACTGTTCTAAAATTGGTTACACACCCTTTTAATAATTGTAACGTTTAGCTGTCAGTCTTGATGTCTGCTGGTAATAAAAGACTTCAGATAGTTCAGAATCCTTCATAGTATCTGTCAGGTCAGACTACTGATGAAATACAAACTGTGAAAGAACCTTAAACTCTTTAAAACTTTAAAACCTTAAACTCATCTTTTTGCGCTATCTTTGAGTTAACGGCTTGTTTTTGACGATCTGTTATTAGGGTTGCAAAGGGCTGAAAAGTTTCAGGTAAAATTCCAAAAACTTTCCATTGGAAGTTAGCTTGGGAATTTTAGAAATATTCAAAATGGGAAATGTATGGGAATTGATGGTAATTTATGGGAATTAACTGTAAATTGTGGGTAAATTAAACAAGCTGTATCCAAACAGCTTGTTCATCCAAACATAAATTTAAACATTTAGTTTTGTCATAAACAGACATGCAAAATAAAACAATTAAACATTTCAACAGATGTATTTGTAAGTAGTTTGAATAATTTTATTGAACAATATTATGTAGTCCACAAACTCAGCTGTGTCTTCAATAGTCTCTGTAGTAGTCTTTTTTTTCACAGTGTATTGTGTTGTTAATCCTGACTGGCTAAGCACTTTTGACATTGGTCTTTCACTTTGACTTCAGTAGAAAAAGACGCTACAGCGGAGCGGTCAGGACGAAGACGCACAGTCAGAAGGACTGTGAAATACGTGTCACAATGTGTCCAACCTCGTATTGATTATTAAAATAATTATTTTACAGTATTTTTAAAAACTATGTTAGTTATTTGAGAAAACGTTTATATTTTTATTTCTTAAACAAATGCTTGGGCCTGAAAACAGGTTTTGATCTTTGGTTTCATTCTATAGTACTAGTACTCTATAGTAGTAGTATTGTATTGTATAATCATTGTAAAAAATAAAGCTGACTACTTTCGCCGATATTTTGCCTATCGCGGGTTCTTTTTGGAACGTAGCCCCCGCGATAAACAAGGGTTCACTGTATAGTCCATGTTTGTCTTGCCGACTGTACATTTTTTGAAAAACACTACACCTCTCTGACCCTCGGTTGTTTTCATGTTCCACAGCGCAGCTCTCTGCCTATCTCTTCTTTCCCTTGTTTCTCCTCCTTGTCCTTGTCTCTCAACTCAGGCTTGTCTGTGCTGGACCATCAACTGTCCTGGGACCTCTCTCTCTGTTGCCTCATTCGTGTCAGCCTTTGCTCTTGTCTCTGTCTCCCTTGTGTGTATGTTGTCCTTGCCTCTCTCTCCATCTGTCTGAGTCTGTCCCTTGTCTTGCTGAAGACATGTTAAGAAGCAGCACTGCAAGTCAAGAGGCATAAATAATATTTCAGTTAAAGAGCTGTACAGTTTGTGCATAATATTGCCCTGGGAATGTTCATAGTATGAAGTCTTCAAAAGTTTGTGTCTGGGGTCATCCACAATCTCACCTGCACGCCTCAGGGTCCTGGAGGAATGGCAGATTGCAGCCAACCACCTTCTCTAGACAGAGCAAATGATACGTTGCAGCCTGCCCTTGTCCTTGGCAGTGGCATATGAAAGAATGATGGATGAGAGGAGGTTGTGTGACTCTGAGGTTTGGCGACACGTGAAGTTACTCAGCGTTCTCCTGGATCCCTCTGTTGCTCTTTCCTGAGGTTGCTTCCATTTTATAGGGTGTTTTTTGAGGAAGGTTTTCCTTATCTGAATCAGTGTGTTGCATGCTGTACAGATTGTAGCCCCTTGAGGCAAGGTTGAGATTTGTGATATTGAGGTACATAAATAAAAATGTAGTTGCTATGGCGAACTTGGTGGAAAAATTGTTGGGCAGACATTGAGCGTTTGGGGTTTGTGTTTGTGTCCACCTGAGAAATGTCAAGATCAAGTTCCTCCTTTTAATTCTGTGTTGGTTTTCAGTCTTTAAACAACAATGCTTATCTATACAATGTGGTCAGGCTGTATGAATTGTGTTTACTGAGGAGAGTAAGTCAAGATCTGATCACAGTGTGAGCCAGACTACCTCCAGATGTGGTCTGGCTGATCTGATTGTATTCTGATCACGATGCACTCTGTGTGCACCTTGTATCAGTGTTTTTCCTTACCCAGAGAAGATGTCCGGATACAGAATCTCACTGCAAGATGTAAATAGCAGACCAGGGGTCTTCAATCAGGGGTCCACAACCTCTATTGGATCTGCGGAGTTACTGCAGGGGTCCACCAATTTTTGTCATAATAATTGACAATTTTCACCAGAATAATGGTAAATGTGAGAGTACAGATAATTGAGAAACTGCAAACAATGGAGGAATTTGCACTCCAATTGGATGAATCAGTGGGACTGTTGTCCAAAAACGCACAGCTCTTAGTATTTAATAACCAATAATGATTATGCATGAACTCTTTATCAGTCATAAACACATATGAGCTCATAATCTAGTATATAAATAAGTGAGTATGGTGAAATAAAAGTTGAATAAAGTAAATCTAAAAGTTATTTTAAGCACAATGTAGCTCAAGTTCTTCAGTCTTAGTCAAAGTTCAGTTTGTTGCTGGACTGTTTTGTTCAGGTTAGGTCCAAAGCAGCTTTTAAAGTTAGACATTCAGAAGCTGAATACCCTAAGTTATTACATCTGATTTCTGTAAGCTTTTAACAGAGTGACATGCTGTATAGATCACCACTGAGCTCAGAGCTACCTGTAAGGAGAGCTTCAATGTAAACTGAGTCTAACACTGGTGATTCTCAATTCTCAGCTCTCACTTCATCCTGAGGATTTGGAGTTAACCTCAGCCTTATTAACCTCGTAAATTTACACTTAATACTGAAGTTACTTACTTTAATGTACACCTTGCATTCATACTATACAACTTTTCATTTATAAAAACAAGGACAAACCAGTGTTTCTGCTGAGTCCTCCGTCTACTGCTGAACATTGCTGAGCGAAGGGTTCCATGAATGGGCCCCCAGAGGAAGAATGAGGTCAGATAAAAGAAAGTGTTAGTTGTTAATCAGAAGGGGAAAGGACAGGAAATGAAAAACAACACATGGAGATTAAATTCATTTGTTGTTAGTGCAGTAACCTGTCAGATGGAGCATCCTTCCATGGCGTTAAATTAAATAATCGATTACTTTAATGGAGAACTCAAATGGAATGCATTGCAGTTAATGGTTTTGTTTTATGCTGCCTTTCACAGTTGGTTTTATTCCTCTGTGTTGTGATGAAATATATGGATTTCAAGGTCACAATTTCCGCTTGTTTGGCTTGAAAACAAGATTGACTCTGTACATCATTTCTTCCAGTGCTGCACTTCTTCTCTTCTTGGCAAACAGCAACCCCTGCTATTGTGTAGAGAAGGATGAGCAAATGTTTGAGTATGTGTGCCCACAGTTTTAGTCTAAAAAAAAAAAAACAATCTGAATGTGGGGTATGTGAATGTTTGAGAGGTTCAGATTTATATCAGATATCTCAACATCTTCTGGATGGATTATTATGAAATTTTGTTCAGGTATCCACAATCCTCTGATTTTCTTTTTCTTTTTTTTAATTTAGCACCATCGTCTTCAGGTTAACAATTTAATTAGTCCTTTTAGTCTCAGCTGGGATTTTTGTTTGATACCAGTTAACTGTCTAGCAGTAGTTTTCACCCTGCTGACAAGTGAACCTGCATCTCATCCTCATCATCCTGGCAACAGAGTCTTATGTTGCTTTCACACTAGGGTAGTCTAAGGGACTCAGTTCAGTTGGGTGGGAAATTTTGGTAAATTTCATACCTTCATCATTTGGTTTGGTTCACTTTCACACTGCCTGGACGACATCATGCTGTTACAACATCATGCTCATTTGGGGGTGGTATTTCCCAAATCCAGCACTGACTAGGAAGAAAAAAAGCACCAGGAAGAAGAAAACCTGGCTCATTGATTAGCTTTCTGCTCTTTGGTTTGCTGGATAGTCCGTTTGCTTTTCCACTGTAAGAGAACCGCACCGGGGTTCACTTGCAAGCGGACTGAGACCCACCTTTTTAGACAGTTCACTTGTTTGGTCCGCACCAGAATTCAGATGAGCGGAGTGTTTTTATGTGCACAGCTATTCCTTTTCTAAAGATGGCAAAGTTGTTTCCACCCAAAGACTTTCCTCCCAATAACCTACAGGCTCCTCCAGATGAAACTTCAAGCAGCCTTCAACATGCTTCAGTACACATAGAACGGTTGCAGTGGAGTGCAACCACTGTACTTGCTGCCTCCAGATCTTTGTAGAGCTTTTTTCAGGTAGTCCTTGCCTCTTGGTCTACTCTTCTGACTAACTTTCTGCCCAATTCAAAATCTTTAAGGAACTCCTGTGCATGATTGGTTGATGCGTAGTGATGTTTCCTCCACTTGTGCACAATGGCCCCAGTGCTGTTTATAGGATCTTTTAAGAATTGAGAAATTTTGTTGTCTGTGGTGGTCTTGGGAATGCTCTTGTACTTTATGTTAAATACTTAGCAGAATAAAGAAATAAGACGACAATGAAAGTGGTGACTACACAACATACTTAAACCAACCATATCTGTATATGTCTCAGAGGAATGTTATCTTCTCCATGAATTCTTGGCAAGAGTGATCAAAGTTTATCAGAGACAATGATAGGAATCAGATTTTTACCTCTCCTCCTGTATCTCTTCAATCTCTTCTGAGCCATTCATCCTCCTTTCTACTCTACCTGCCTTGAAAAGACATTTGTGGTGATTGTGGAGTCACTTGACTCTAGCATCTGGCTGAGAACAGCCACATACACACATATGACACATATGACCAACACTAGTTATTCTAATTATCTGTGTGAAGTTTGATGAGCGCAATCAGCTGGTTAATGCTATCAGACATTGATGTAAGGTCCTCTCTCATTTTCATCTGAAACTCAATTTCCCATGCTACTGGCTCGATATTAGCTTTCACAATAAACCCATTTTGTCTATAGAAAGAGAGAGACAGGCAATGATCAACAAGGGCAGGGGCAGACAGGCAAGGTCGAGTAGGTAGTGACAGCCAGAGCAACAGTCAAGGTTTGTGGAACACACAGTACAAGCCAGCTAGCTGCATCACAAAATTAGAACAGCTATCATCCCCAAAAGCAAGCGTGTGTTTCTTCACAATGAATACACTTTGTACAGAAAGAGAGGCAGGAGATGATCAACAGGGACAGGGGTCATATGTTGCACATAACGTACTGCTTTACATCAAGACACATCCTCTGCTGTCAAGGCCTCCAGGCTCCATAGGAGTGAATGGATAATGGTTGTGTTGATGCACAGCTGTAGGGAGAGCTGGAACAGTCAGTGCAGCAGCTAGTATCTATAATTTAACAGAAGCACAGGGGGTGTAAGGAAGTATGAAGAATTCAGAGAAGTGCAGGAAGAGGGGAAGCCACAAGCCTCGGAGGCCATCTCTCTTACACACACACACAAACATGTAGAGTAGAGAACAGTGTGTCCTCCGCTGGGGGAATTCAAAAGCAGATACCATTAGTTGTCTCTCATGTCCAGACCTGGTGGATTTGAATCAGTGATTTGTTTTTTGGTTCAGCTTCATGCTCAGGGACTTACATTTTTAAAACTTTTTTTCATAAACACTGGTATGTATACTCAGACTGTGTAAGGTTACTGCCCCAAAATATTTTAACATGTGTATTTAACATATTTAATGTAAATCTATGTAAATCCATTATTTATTTGTTTAAGCTCAAAGAGCCGTCGGCCTGTTACTGTATGAGACTTTTCTAATGGACCTGAATCAAATCCAGGTTGTTATATTATGTATGGGTCTTCTAAATGTTTTTAAAAAGGAGAATTCTGTCATTTTGTCCATTTTTACCACATCTATAGTGCATTATGTGGACATTCATAGTGAATAATAATGCATTCATAATGCTCTCTGAGGCACTATATTAACATAAAGCCTCACAGATGTGACTTATAATGAATTATAACCTCAGGTGTCTTATGGATGCTCTTGTCTAGTTAGAATCTAAAGTTTGACTGATGTGGCTTATAATACATTATGACTACCTTTATGGATCAATATACATCATAGACTGAACACATACCTATGACACTGCCTAGACTGTTCTATCATGTTCTGTAGTAACAGCTGAGTCTTCAGGTGTGTGTATAGGTAGTCATCAGAAAGCGTGATGCGTGCAGTCATGAAGCATTAAGAATGCATTATAATTCACTATGAATGCCTCCATAACACACTATAGATGTGGTCTTCACAAAAAGGGTTAAATAGTGAAATTACATATAGTCACATGAACAATTCAAATGTATAATGATGTAACTGTTATGTAATTATGGAATATGAATTTGAATACTTGAATCATAAAAGTGAAATGGGTAAAGTCTAAATAATTGTTGTATTATTTGTATTATTGAGCAACAAATGGAAACAAACCAGAAAAGATCTCATGCTTAGCAGTATGCTGTTTATGTTCTGTGTATGAATGTCATTATGTATTTGTGATATCAGGGTCCTCAGTCTGTTTGACATTTAGTCAGATGTGGCACCAAGACAAATGCAGGAAATGAAACAAAGAATACAGCACACCCCAAATCCAATTTGGCTTGAGTGTGTGAAACACTGAGAGTGTGCTGCTAAATAAAGTATCACGTATGTTGTTCTGGCTTTTAGGCATAAATAGAAATCATCTTATCCCATTACAAAGCCTTAGATCTTGTTTCGCTGCATCAGAATCAGATTGTGGGCTTATGCAGAGCACAAAAACGAGTGATCTGCTTTGCATCATTGTGTATACTGTATGTATGCTTCGTTTGAACAAAGAGGGCACAGAAATAATCTGTTTGGTGGAGAGGTCTCGTCTTTGAAGATCCACGCTGAAAACAATTATGTAGGTGGACTAGATTTAGCATTTTACTTAAAGTGGTGTGTTGATCAGGTTAGAGCGCTGCCTTTTACCAGGAAGAAAAGCAACCTATTTTTAGTCACAGCAACACTCTGCCTTTCATGGCCACATGCATTCAGTCGATCTCAATCGATGGGATGAGTGGAACTGAGCATAAAGGTGTTTTAACTGGGTGAGGGAAGTGATCTGAGATGGACATGATGAGAGGTAATTACTGCTGTGAAAAAAGTAACAGCAATAAACCCTCTCTGTTGCAACACACACACACACACACACACACACACACACACACAGCTGCAGCTTTCTTATGCTCAAAAGTTAGAAAAAAACAGTTGCACCAGTAGCTGACTTATACAACAGCAGAATGTCATATTTATTCCAAATTGAGTGAATAAAGTTGTTTTTGGGACTCACCTCCAAGGGCACCCATGTATCACTGAACACCTCAGTACAGTTGTCATGAATGGGGAAATTAGTTATAGAGACCAAAACTGTTTTTTTGTACCAGGCTGTAAACATGTTTATTTCTGCTGTGAAGATGGACATTTGAACATGGGGACTTATGGAGACTGACTCTCTTCTGGAGCCAGCCTCAAGTGGACGACAAGAGGAACTGGAATTTTTTGGCACATCCGCATTGTTTTCACTTCAAAGCCACAGAGGTTGCAGCTTGGAGACAACAGAGGTTTCACTTAACTCAAGAAATGTGGGTGCAGGCAACAAGCCTGTTTGTATAAACGTGTTCATTTGCACATGGAAATCAGTTTCCCTTTAAAGCGGAGACAATTGTGCACACATTCAACCTCAGTTTACTTCGAAGAGCCTGAAAATCTCAAAAAAGTCTTCACAGTTCTCTGCTCATATCTCTGCCCATATGCTCACACAACCTTGATGAGATATAAGAGACACTTCCCTCTTCCTTCTTTTCTCTTTTAATGGTGTCATTCATTAGTCTCTGTATCCAAGCAGTTACTGTGCACTGGAGAAGACTCATCAGTCGCTGCTGAGAAGTTTCTGCTCCTTCTTTTCTTGATGTACTGGCTTTTTCTCTCAGCCAATCTGTGGTGTATCTGATTCAAGAAGAATCTCACCAAGGAAAGTAAGAGCCTGATACATGTTCAAATCCTCTGCTCTCTCTCTCTCTCTCTCTCTCTCTCTCTCTCTCTCTCTCTCTCTCTCTCTTTATCAGCAGCAAGAAGGAGGATCCTGCCAGAGATTTCACCAAGCAAGAACAAGTTTACAGGACAGAGATTCTATTTATAACACTAAACCATACTAATCATTAAGACTTCTGTAATGTTTAAATGAATTTTTGCATGTAATCGCCCCCTCCAAGACCTGGTTGTGTCAAGTCTGGCAGGGAATACAGTAGCCTACCAAGGTGGTTTCCATGCTGGCTTTGGCTTCTGGCATTCCTGGGCTGAGTCAGCTCAGTTAGCGACACAGCTGACTGAGCTATATCAGTTAGCAGTCCGCAACTTTGCAATGTTTTCATCAGCAAAGCCTGTAAATCACCACAGTAGTGAAATGTTATTCCCTGTTGGCCTCAGAGGCTGTTCTTGAACCCATGCTGAGCCCAGTTCTGCTGCTTCTTAATGACAGATTCAGTTAGCGGCAGTTAATTAGCGGTAAGTTATGTTGAAGCAGAGCAGCCGGAGGACATCAGAGGGAAAAGCAGCAATATATTGTGTATAAAATCTGATCCAGTTTGAAGAAAGTTCTAAAGTTGTGCTTTTGTACAGTAATCAGTGAGGCCCAGCCATAGATAACTGTAGCAGGATGTAAAATTAGTACACACTCCCGAGTGCAGCTCGAGGGTGCAACTTTTTATGGTTTATCATGAAATGACAAACTCTAAAATACCATGAAGAATAGCTGAAAATACTGAAAACATGACTTTGTGTCAGTGTTAGTCCATATACTGGAGGACAGATGAGACAGAAACATTTCAATATGAATCCAATAATTTCAGGTTAATTAATTTTGATTCTATATTAAGCATTGCACAGGTTCTTCTTCTAACAGGATGTAAAAGCCTGATCAGAGCTGGCAAAGTTTCCTCTTTTTCCTGGGAACAGATGCTCTTTCATTCTGTCACTCTAATACTCACTCCTCTCACACTCAACTTCACAATTTCACACAAAGAGAAACTAATGAATCCGCTTCCCTTCAAGTCTTGCTCTTTTGGCATCTTTACCAGAATCTATTAAGAATTTTCAGCACATGCACCTGAAAAAAACAAACAAAAAAAAAGACAGCTCATCCCCATCTTCCAAGAAGCACTTACTGTAAGAGCACCTGACCCCCCCCTTCTGTTCTTCCTTTCCTCTTTTCTCTGCCACTTCCTGGCGAGCCTTCAGATGGAGGGTGTGGATGGGTGGAGAGCCTTCTGACTGAGTAAAAGGCTCCATTCCACTGTTTGATTATGCAGATGGCTGTGATTGGGCGATAATCTGTGTGCTTAGGCTGCATTAAGATGCCTTATTATTAATGAACAGGGACGTATTGAGAACAGCCCCACGTAAATTGAGTTTACCATCTGTATTTGCATAATCATTGACCCATGTTACAGGTCTGATGAGAACCATTCATGAGATTAATGGTACACACAACACATAAGCTGCACCAAACTCATACATGGCTGAATAAATTAAAGCTGCACTGATCAAATGTTTAATTTTTTATATTAACAGTAGATCAAATGTAATGTGAAAGGAGTTGCTCACAGTGACAAACCCACAGAGAATAAACCTGCTGTACACAACCTGCTCAGCACCGAACAGCAGACACACTTGTGTAGTGACTAACTGGCAAACACAGTGGAGTGTTCAGCAGCTAGAGACAGATTTCTGTTTAGACATTGGTGCAGACCAAAAGAGAGCAAAAAAGAAAGTCAGACTATCATTCACCAAGTGGACGCAAACACAGCTGTAATATTTAGTTAATGTTACTATTTGTTGGCAGGATATGCGAATAGGCATTTTTGACCATTTTTTCTAACATGTTCCCCACCTGTAGTGATGTTAGGGCTAGCATGAAAGAGAAACTACCTGGCCATGAAACACAAAAAATACAAAATCCCTTCTCTGGAGTCAGTCTTTAGTTTGTCCATTCAGGGCTAATGTAGAAACATTTCGGTTCAACATGGCGGACTCCATGGAAGAGGACCTACTGCATCCGTAAATATAAGATAACAAAAACATCATTTGTATGTTCGGGTGATTACACACCAATGAAAAGTTATGAATATTAGATTCTGTGAATAGACGCTGCCCCAAATACTCTCACCAACAGACCTTTAAAAGATGAGCTGTTGTGTTCAGCCTGTTGCCAAACAAGCAGAGCAATGCAGCTTCAAAGTAAAAGCATTCCAAAACAGAAATAAAATGAATTCAGTTTTTACAATTTCATGAACATGCCATTTAAAAATCTTGCTCTTTATGTTGGACAAAAGACAAACCTGTGAGGACAGAGCGTTTTACTGCTCACATTCAAAGTTTTGAGTTAAGTACACCATTAAATGTAATGAATGTTGAAGGTTAAGGAGCCTGACCTGCAGCTTTTTGTGTGAACGTGAAGTTAAATTGTGGATCTGAGCTCACATCGACTTAAATGATTAAAGACAGCACGTCTTTAAACATACTGCTCCATTAAGGAAAAAGGAAGAAGGACGAGTTTAATTAGAAAATCTAATCGTGTATATGTTTGGAGGTTATGATAATCAAAGCAGAGGATAATCTTTTAATCGTTGGGAAATATTATTAAACAATTTGGAATTAATTAGAAGGTATCTGATTAAATATTGAGTATTAAAAATAAGATAAAGTATGTCATTTCTTCTTTTCCCATCTGCGTCTCATTTCTTCTCATGTCTTCTTTCTGCTTTGACTTGAAAGCTTTTGTAGTTTTAGACTTTTTTTTCCATCTCTCTTCATTAATCTCTCCCGGGTTATAACAGATAATATCATTTATAAAATTTGATCTCTTCAATGTGGTCCAATAAAGACACACATATGTCACATCACGGTCAATTACATTGATCTGGAAATGAGTTCATGGCTAATGAACAATGTTTTTAATAATGGAACCAGCACTGATCCAAAAGGGCACACGTTCTGAACGGCTATGAAATCCGAAAGGGTACGCCCCCCGACAACGCTGCAAGACTTTATCTGGCCACATTCCCCACAGTTCACTATCAGTGCTATCAGTTATCAGTGATATGTATGTTATGTTGTGATTTTAACTAAACTAGGATGGTAAAGATTATACCTGCTAACCTTCAGCGTGTTAATATTGACATTGTGAGCAAGGTTTCCATTAACAACTGGACTCAAAGCACCGCTGTGCCTCAGTACACCCTCACACAGCGGTGAACACACTGCAGATCACATTTTGTCTGAAAGGGCCAACATCTCTGAATTCCAGCAGGCCCGGCTGTGATACGTTCCAACCGCATCGTGTGTGATTACACTGCTCCATGGAGAATACTCCACTGGCTTTTTTTGACGGTTGCAACTCAAAGCCAAGTCAGACACAGAAACAGCATGAAGAATGTGGTCAGTTATTTAAATAAAACACCCTGTGCAGACCCTCACAGTGGGATATGAAGCCGCGTGAAGAACCAGCACAGTGTCATAGCTTTGACGTCACAGAGTCGTGCCTGCTGGAATTCAGGGGTTCATCTTGCTAGAGTATAAAGACCACCTACCCATCTTCACTGAACCTGTTTTTCTAACTGAAGTGTCAGTGCTCTGCCAGAACAAACACAATTCTTCATTATGTCATTTGTCCCGGCCAGCACCAGCATGGCAGAGGCTCCGTTCACCTCCGGCTGATGTGTGTCTCATTATCTGGAAAAACACAAACAAGGTGTCCTGTAAACGGCCCGCGCTGACTGAACGGACCATGTCCAGAGATGATCTGGCTCAGCTCTCAGCCACGTGGAAATGCAAACATGGGCAGGAACTGAAGCCTCTTTACTCCAGATAACAAGATCATTTATCATGTGTTTTGTCACTGAAGTGCAGTCACATGTGAAGAGGCAGCCGGGAATCACCCTTAAATGACAGAGAATGATCTGAATGTGCCTAACACTGGAGGTGTTAAAACTCAAACATTATTTATTTACATGTATGGATCATGTATGGATGTATGGAGTGTCTCTCAGTCTTCTTGACTGTCACTTCCCTTCAGGGTTATCTGTTCATCTTAATGCGTTTCAGTAACTTAACTTTGTGCTGTCTCGTCTCGTCTCGTCAGGTTCTGCTACTGTGGTCCTGCACGACGTCCACTAGATATATTATTATTATTTAAAAAATCTAATCTAATCTAATCTCTTATTATCATTATGAAAGTGTCACCATCTCACAGGGGCTTGCAGTCAGCATATATTTTGGACAGTAAATGGTGAATAGACTTGACACAGTGACGTCACAGCCATCGGGGGCGATTCGGGACACTTGGACTGGGCTGGAATGCAGAGAGCCAGCAACCCTCTGATTACTACATGACCCGCTCTACCACCTGAGCCCCGGCTGACCCCCCTGCCTTAGTGACAAAGGAGGTGCTGGGATATAGCCCCTGGATTACTGTAAAGCCCACAGCTCAGCAGGAAGGTGTTTGTGTGCTGTTAGACGGTGAAATGATGAGGCTGAATCAGTGAAGGTGCATCCAAAATTCTGAAAAAGAGAAGAAGGAGAACTTTGTAACTAAAACTTGCTCCCTTTGTTTCTATGAGCTTTCCCATGTTGATTGTCAGTTATTATTGTGAATGCTCTAATTAATAAATGTAAATAAGTGATGCTTTGTTTGTGAGTTGACATCTGTCCTGGCGAGTGCACCTCCGTGACAAAAGACTTGATAAATGAACTTGTTATCACGAGAAAACAAGCTTGTTGTCTTCAGGATAATTAACTTGTGATCTTAAATGCACTAAAAAGTAATTGCAAGCAAAGTTTCTACTTTTTCCTGTCCTGCTATCTGAGTGAAGAAGAATACATGATGACATTTGGGGACTGAAACATTGTTCAATGGTTCAATACAAGCTGACAATAAAGATATTTCCCAACAGCGAACACGCTGTCTCTTCCTCTCTGTCTCTAGTAGCAGCAGCCTTCTTCCTGGATGTGTGTGCGCACTGTGAGGCTTTTCCCTCCACCACACACACACATCCAGGAACACACACAGACACAGACAGAAGAACTTCCCCGTGAAGCAGCTCAGCACCTTGTTCAAATCCACGCCTTGAAGGATGAATGGTCATGTATTTTTGAGTGAATCTGTGTGCGCGTTTCTGAATATACAGTGTGTTTGTGTGTGTGTGTGTGTGTGTGGGGGGGGGGTGTTAGTGGGTTTGACAGTCATTTTTTATCTCCTAACATGACAGCCCCATCAAAGATTAACAGTGAGAAAAATATATGAAGCACTAATGGAAGCACGCTGCATACTTGGATGGCATGGTGAGGTCACAGCTGTCATCACTAATGCTGCCACTGAGTGACCACACACATGCACAGTCACACACACACACACACACACACACACACACACACACACACACACACACACACACATTGGAGTGAAGTGACTGATGTATTCTATCACTCACTGTCCACTGACTGCTGACAGATGGTGAAGCAGAGCAAACAGGAGGCATGGTGCGTGAAGGGTTAAATATCTTTAAAAACACAAACAGGAAAACAACAACAGTCCAAAATGAAGCAGTCAGCTGATCTCGACTGTGACAATAAGAAGACTGAAGCCTCTTACCGTTTCATTTACGGACAAAAAATGTCTCAATGAAACATTGAAGACAGCGTGGGACAGAGGTACAGCACATTCATCCTCAAATGTGACGCTCAGATATTAAAGCAGCCATGAGTGACAGGGCTGGATCAAACTACTGTAGGGTCCGAGGGCAAAAACAATCTGGACAAGTTTGGGCTCCCATGAACTCTATTTCCTCTGCTCTCTGTGTATGTATCCTACATAGGGTTGCAAAATTCTGTGAATTTCAAAGTTGAAATCTTTCTATGGAAATTAATTGAAATTTCTGGGAATAAATGGGAATAAACAGGGAATTTACAAAATTGAAGGTTCGCCCTTAACAGGGAATTTAAATATAAATGTAAATGTACTTTATTTATACAGCCCTTTACAACAGCCCTTCGGTGTACCAAAGTGCTTTACATCAAATAAATAACAAGAAAAATAAGTAAAAACAAACAAATAAAAACAATAAAGGAACAATGAAAACAGTAAATTACAACAAAATCAAATTAAGATAAGATAAAAGTGTCATTGTACTACTGGGTATTAAAAGCCATCCTAAATAGGTGAGTTTTAGCCTGGATTTGAAAACGCCCAAGTCATATATTTGGGGGAAATATATTTTAGCATAATCTTGACTAAAACTACCAGATTTCATGCAGGCACACTTGAATATTTGCTATTCCTTAATCACATGCACATAGCACACTGCTTACTGCAGGGCTATTGAGGCCACACCCCCTACCTGCACAGGTGATTTCTGTACCTGGACCACACGTTAGAGCCCTGAGAACACAGAGACCATTGAAGACACACATTTTATTGTTTTATTTTGCATTTCTGCTTATGACAAAATAAAATGTTTAGATTTATGTTTGGATACAATACAGTTTCTTTAAATTCCCCACAATTTTCTGGTTTAAAATATTTCCAAAATTTCAGACTTCCCATTGAAATTTACCAGAACCCTACAGGTTTCTGAAGAGCTGTTGTGAAGCTCAGTGTGGTGGCTCTGGATGCCACCATGTTAGTAGTCCTGCCTCTTTGTCACTTCACTTCAGAACTTGGTTGTATGCAGACATGTGTGTGACAGAAACAGGAAATTCTCCTGTATGTGCACCGTTGGAATTCCAATTAAAGAAAAGAAAATGTTCCTTTGTACCTTGTAGATGTTGGTCGTCGTTGGTAGTCCTTCCTTCACTGCAGAGACTTCCACTTGTCACAGTTGGAAAATCACATATCAAAATAACATGAACAACAGCAAGGCCATGAAACTGAAGCAGCTAAATAGAATGCAGCCATCACTCATTTTATTATTTCACCTGTGCTTTGAACACTGCGACGTGTCAGAATGTCTTCAGTGAAACAGGCCAGAAAAAGGAGATCTTTTAGAGCCCCTCCATGTCCTTTGTGTATTGTGTGCATAGTATGGTGTGCATGAACAGCACTCGTGGATTTAGTGTGTACTTCATTTTGTCTCTGTTACACAGTGAATGCATGATAGACTGAAATCCTGTTAAAAATAATATCTGTGGAACTGAGTGAGAGCTTTAAGCAAGACTTTCCACAATTTCCAAATTCCAGGTTTGGGGGAGGGTCAGAGTTCATCTTCGAGATGTGAAACAAAAATCCTTGAGTCCATTCAGAACTTGAACTTCACATTCTGTGAGACATGTCTTGTTTTCAAGCTCGGAGTCCCTGAAGAGTCCATTCATGCATCCAATCAGACTGCAACATGATATCAGGAAGCACACATGAGATTTAGAAAACACCTTGAATGTCCTGTTACTTGCCATGGCACTTCACATCATCACAAATGCCAGCACGTCGAAAGAAGATGAGGTGATTGACTTCGGGAGGAAGATGCCTCAGATCTCAAAGTTCTCTCCACTTATCGAGGAGACTGGGGTCCTTTGGAGTGTGCAGGACTCTGTTAAAAATCTGTGGTGACATCTACAGTATTCTATGTAGTCATTGCTGGTGAGGGACAAGCATGGAAAAAAACTCAACAAACTGGTCAAGAGGGCCAGCTGTGCCCTGGACTGGCCCCTAGACTCCACAGAGGAAGTGGGGAGAGGAGGAAGGTAGCAAAGATGACCTCCATCATGAACAACTCCTCTCACCTCCTGCATGAGACTTTGGAGGTCTTAACAGCTCCTTCAGCAACAGACTGTTAACTCCCACCATGTGAGAAGGAGGTCTACTACAGGTCCTTCATTCCAACAGCTGACAGACTCTTTGACACCACCATGACCACCATTTTTTTCTTGACAACTTTTTTAGCTTTTCATTTTACCATTTGAACTTTCTCTCATGTGATACCCCACACAGCCATTGGTGCAGTCAGACCAGTGGGTCAACTTTGACATATATGCTTCCCAACTGTGGCACGGTACACGTGAATGTTAGTCAAATATGAATAAAATCAACACTTTCACTGTAAAAGTTTATTTTGATAAAGTTAAACAACTTGATAATACATCATATACGGACGGTACTGCCCACAGTTTCACACCTCCAAAATGACATTAAAAAACAGTGAAGCTGGACGGTATTTAGATTTTTTTCCTCTCCAAGAATATCATCGTGTCCTATAAATATTTGGTACAAAAAGAATGAATTACAATATAAAGAAAAATATGTGGACATTTTTTGTTTTAAGCCTTCAGAGCAGACCACGGTCACAAAACACAACTGACTGGAACAAAATGCTGCTTTTACTGGAACTGCCAATACACACAATACACACTTTGGATCTCAAATCAGAAAACCTCAAAGTCTGAATCAGCGAATGATTTTGACTTCAGAGTTTCATCCCTGACTTTTTTTAACAAAGCACTCAGGTTTACTGCTGTGATTTAGACCTTTTGCTTCAGTAACTACTGCGACATAAAATGATGCTGATGAAATAATGGAACAGAGTCTTCCAGTGTTGGTTTACAACATTTAACAGGTTGGTCTGTACGTTACTTCTCAGATGATTGGATTATGATTATCTGCTTAACATGTCTTGAGTTACACTGTATTTTTGTGTCCACATGAGGTTGCCAGGCAACCATGAGCCAAGAAATAGAAATAGAATAGAAATACAACTAACTTGTTGACCTGTTTTTAAACTTTGGTTTTTGTATTGTACAAATGTGATAATTAGTGAGCTTTAGCACTGGTAGGTGGATTTTGTTACCTTTGGACAGCTTCATATTTGCCATGCAGACACAAGAGTGGTAACAATCTTCTTGTCTAACCTTCAGCAAGAATTAGCAGGTTATTCTTTTATTCTGCTCTTTGGTGCTGGAAACAGATGATCCCTGCTTGACAAGCTTGATGAGAGCCGTGAGACTCAACCAAAACAGTAAGATTGCCAGCCAGAAAACCGAAACAATGAGCTGAAGGACACTAAAACACTTTTAGAACCGAGAAGAACTGCAGGGTTGGTGATAATTCTCAGGTTTGTCACTACAATCAATTCCTTCCACATTACATAATGGTTAGCCATTGGATCCATTGTTATCGTAATAAAAATATTGTTCAGTGCATTTGACCAACACATTGGTAATTTTGAGTTTGATAAATTCATTCACATCAGTAGTCTAAAGTTCTGAATGAAAAGTGACAGCTCTACTGTGAAGACGTGTCCCTCATTTGAATATGAAGCATATTCTCAATGAACATATTTTATTCAAGCTTGTTCAACAAGTGTTTGTATGATATCTGAAGTTGTATTTTATTATTGTAAAAAAGACTCCAGTAAAATTCCAATATAACTCAGTTTAACCACATTTCTGACACAATATACACTTAATCAAGAGCTAAAAGTCTAGAAATGATGCCATGAACATAGATCTTTTTTTTATGTGCAGCACAAAAAAAAAAATCCAAAAGGAATCTAAAAACCTGCAAAAACATAAAGAAATCAGTGCATTTTGTTACAGGACATATCCTCTTTTTACTCTGTGTCCCCAAAAAAGGCGAATTTCAAGCGAGGGTCCTTCACAACAGCTCCTCTGTAATGGTCCATTTGTACAACACGGCAAAAAGACAAAAAGCAATCATATGAGAGTCATTAACCCCCTCCAGTCTCAGCCAACCTACAGGCAGTTCAGCTCGAAGGGCAGCAGAAGGGCACTTAGTCAAAAAAACAAAACAAAACAAAAAACTCTTCTTCCACACACTCAACACTTCATATCCACAGAGGTAAGTGTGTGTGGTCCACTCCTTAATAACTCCAACTCCGATGTTTTGTTGACTGACCTGGTTCCCAAGACTTCCCTCCATTCAGTTTAAAGCCACAATATACACTCTGCAAAAATGGTTATTTGGTAACCAAGGAGAGATTAAAGCAAAGCCCGAACATATTAAAAGTCCAATTCTTAATACAAAATACAGTCCAATTTTGATTCAAAACTCCATTCAGGCCTGAAATGAGTCTTTGAAGAGGTTCACACGGGTGGAACTGAAGATTGTTGGGCTCCACCGTTGTGCTGGTTAATTTACATTTCTACATCCATTAGTTCCAATTCCCAAAATCAGATATTTAGGACTTTAGAAAATGACTCTATTTTGCAAGCATTTTTGGATCCACGTACAGTGAAGGCAGGTCCAGAATCAGGTGGCATTCTTAAATATCCTATTAAATGGAAATAACATCTGCCAGCACATCTGTTGGTTCATCATGTGGAGTGTGTTGTCTGTATTTTTGAAAGTTGTCATAATTTCTTAAAGGGCATCAACAACGTTCACAATCTCTAATATTGAGTTTGTCAGATGTTGCAGTCTCTGGCCGTGGTTGGTCAAAATCTGTCCTAAACCTGTCTTTGACATGGAAGTGTGTGTTTGTGGTGTTTCTGTTAGGAGAAGTCACTGTCCTCAGCCCCGTACAGGTCAGCTAATTTCCTGAACCTGGGACCCCAGTCACTTAGGTAGTGGTAGTCCTGCTCAGCCTCAGACGACGCTGAGCCAAGCGAGCTCAGCGACTCGGCCACTGAGCCTGCGCCCTCGTAGGCATAGGTGGCCAGCGAGTCGTATGGTGGTGCTGTCGGGTTGCAGTCGTTCTCTAGCACTCTCTGATTGATGAACTCACGTACGTCCCCGTTATCCCGTGACACCATGCTGACTGGTGGCATGACGAGGCCAGAAGCGGCAGGAGCAGGTCGGCGGTGTGGAGGGTACAGCAGCGTGTCGGTGGGGATGATGTCACGCCTCTGCTTGGTGGATTCCTCCAAGGCGGCTGCGGCATCCGGGTGTCGCAGCGCCCCAATGTCGAAAGCCTGAGTGTCCTCTTCGCCTCCGCCCTCGTCATTGTAGCTCACCACGTTGTCTCGGACATCTTCCTTGGAGATGATGAGAGGCTCCTGCTTTCTTTGGCGTTTCAGTGCAGTGAACAGGACCACAATCACTGCAAGCAATGACAGAAAAGATACGGGATTAGAGCATTTGAGAGGAAACAGCAGTGATCGGAACATACATGCAACATGTAGCTTTGTTTTTGTTGGTTACGACAACAGCCTGGGTCAAGAGTCAATATGGAAGTGCCAAAACTGCAGTTCCTCAAATGACCACTTCAGGGTGGCTACAGACCGGATCAGTCTCATCCCTGAAAGTGTTGTCAAGTTATAATGCTTACATAACATGAAACTTTGTAACTTCTGTTACCAGGATTTATAATCCAGGCATTCTGTGACATCTCCATGGTTTGAGACTGCATGTGTTATGGATGGGACTGTGTAAATAGGATAAGTCAAAGTTGGGCCAACTGGATCTGTAAACTATGATGGATGTTTACAGCACCTCTGTTCACACTCATTTTTCTCTTCCTGATTCCTGATCCTGATTTGGCTAACCTGGCTGTTGTGAAATATTTTTCTATTCCTGGGACATTCAATTCTAATCACTCCCTTAAACTGTTTGTATCTGAAGTCTATAGAGCGTGTTTTATTTAGTGAATTCACTGGATTCTCTTTGCTATTTATGTGTCTGATTGACTGAGCATTTGGGACACAGACTCGACTGTGATCATCTCCACCAGCAGCATTGCAGCTGGGGTGTGTCGCAGCCGTGCCTGGTGAATTCAACGTAAGCACTTCACACGTAAGCACACAAGGTAACACCAAGTTTAGCACAGGGAGTGCAAACGGGGAGTGTTTCCTGTGACAGGAACATAGATTTGAGGCCCAAAGGTGGATGCTGGAGGTCTTTTGAAATACTACAACATGTGACAGCACAGCATTTAGTTGTGGCAGTGTGGCAGCAAACATGGCAACTAAAATATAGAGCAGAGCACTGATAGCACGAGTGCATCAGAAGGGTGTGTCTGATAGATGCTGCTGCATTTGATTTATTGTAATAAAAATGATTTTATAAATGTCCACCTCATAATAATAATAAAAAGTTTAATGCAGAGCTGAATGATTGGGGTGGAGGTGTGCACCATAGTTTACCTTAAATCAGACCAACACATGGAACTCTAAACAATGTGTAGACGCCTTATATCCTGAAATGAGTGTGAAAACACAAGGGCTGCAGAGGCTGGTTACAGGCAGAGAGAAAAGGACAGCAGCCTTTGATTTCAGAGAGGGCTCAGCCATAAGTAATCATGCAGAACATTTGATTGGCTAAGCTCTTGCAGGCCAGTTTGAATTTAAATCAAGTAAGAGCACAGCGGCAACAAGAAAGAGCAGAGGCGGAGTTAAGGTCAGGGAACTGAAATAACCGATAATGCATGCACAGTAGCCCGGCAAATCACTGCATGAAATGTCTGCAAAGGAGCAGGACAGAGAGCTTGAGATGTGAATGAGAGAGTATCAGATACAAAGGGCAAAAGTAAAAGGTAAATATAGAAATAGAAAAGAGAAAGATTCATCTGGATAAAGCAGGCACTTATTGAAGAGTGTGAAGAGAGAGCCAAAGATGTCTGGAGGAAGAGAGATGAGAGCGGCGTAGAAGAAAAAGAAAACAGTGATGTGATGGTTGAGGTGATGATGAATACATTCATATGCATATCAGTACTACTAAAATACTACAGCTTCAGGCTATGCTTTGATTTCCATGTTAAATATAATTCAACAGCATGAGATTTGTGTAAAGAAGAGCAAGCTCCTCCACATGCTTTTCTTCCTGACACTAAAGCATGTCTGAATGTACTTCCTGTGTGTGTGTCATCGTTTGGTGTGATGATGATGATCGCAGAACATGAAAACCTCAATGTATTATTATTATTATAGTTTGGTCCGAGTCCAAACCTTTGTAACCAGATCAACTACAGATGAGTGTGACGCACCTGTCTGCATTCTGCGCTATCATTCCTCCTCTGTGGTGTTCATTTCATTTGAGAGCACTCGAAGAACTATTGTAGCTGATATGAGCAGCGGTCTGCACTGTACTTCACCCTCAGTTCATTTTAGAGCTGCTGCCTATTATATCCACATCTATTTCATCAAAAATTCCATTTCAGGGGCTGACGCTGGGAATTATGTTACTCATAAAGCCCAGTTCTGGAGGACAACTCAAACCTTCATGTCACCACTGACCTATCCAAAGGATGCTGTCATGGAAATCCAACATGGAAATATTTTTACCAGTGTGTCCTGACATCAAGACAAAACTGCCTGATTCTTATTAGGAGAGTACACAAATACTTGGCAATGTTTACAGTATTGTATGGTATTGTAGTGTGTCGCGTGAGGCCGGGTGTCATGTGTTGTGTTGTATCATAGCCTTTTGTACCATGTCGTATCGTATCAAGTTGAATGGTGTCATAGTGTATCAACACATTCTCACTCCAAACTCATCAAACACTGCTGCGTGGTCAGTAGCTGTATGCTTGAAAGTATGATACCCTTTTAGTATCAAATGCAAGGCTCATCAAGTTAACATTAATATACAATGCTAATACAGCGATCCCTCGCTACTTCGCGCCTCACCTTTCGCGCCCTCAGTGCATCGCAGATTTTTCAAAAATTCAAAATTGAGAAAAAATGGCACGAAAGTTGCCCAGGTGCTAGCAGAAGGCGAGGAGACTACATTAGAACATCAGGTATCAACATGGGGAGCCCGCACAACTCAAAATCCCTGCCCAGCTCCATTGATTGTACTGTGGTGATTCAGGTGTAGCTCTGCATTCTTTTTTTCATTATTACTTTATAAATGAAAGTGAATCCTGCATGTTGAATCTGCAGCCTGATAAATAACAACACCAAGCAGAAATTTGCCTGATTAAAATAATCAGATTAAGGCACAACAACATTGCTACTGTGGACTTAACCAAGTTAAGAAAGAGTTATTACTTTGCATGAAATCTGCTGAGGGTGTGTGTGAGTCTGTGTGTGTGTGTGTGTGTGTGTGAGGGAGCGTAAAGGCTGTTGAACACTGCATTACAGCAGTGCCTACCTCCTGAATCCACATACAGCTTAAGTATGTAATTTAACTGAATTACTGCCACTCTACAGCAACGCTGTACAATGGGACGTGTTGTACAACAGATCTAGTAAACAGAGTTTGCTTTAATTAATCATGTTAGCCAATCCTCCAGAGAGAGGGAGAGATCTCTCATGGACTGGACGAGATGAAGAGAGAGGTGTACATACGTACAGTACGTACAGAGTGACAACTGTCTCTCATGAAGGCCCAATGCTCATCTCCTGTATGGATGCATTATTACAAACTGTATGATGAAGTGGTCACAGGTCACGTCTTGTACGTGCTGCCTCACTGCCTTGTCCTCTCTTTACAGTTTTCATGCTTCACTTCAGTGTTCTTCACTGTGCAGTTGCTGTGGTTGCCTCGACAGACACTGCTACACTGGTGTTCAAGTTAGCTGTCTGGAAAGAAATTGCTAAAATTGGTGTAAAATAATATAAATATAAATGATCCTGACCATTCAAATGAATTGATGATGAACTTCCAGTGCCCGTCGTGTGTGTACACTAAAGTCTGCAATGACTGCACTTTGAGGAGCATAAATATGTATTCATTTTCCCAGCAGCCCACTGGACTGTGACCACAGCATGAATAAGAGGATAAGAGGGGAAGTGGTGGCAGATGAGATGCATTCATTTCCATACAAGCTTTGATTCTGATGAGCAGCAGCAGAACGCGGCTCTGAAACATTGTTTTCCATTACAGCAAATGGGAAATCACAAAGGCTGTTTGTGTTTACGGCGCTGCATACAAGTGGAAGCACTGTGCAGACAAGTGTGATCATACATCCATCATGTATTGTTCCTTTACATATTTTGAAAAGTGGCTCCTTTGGCCTTGTCTTTGTTTTCCATTATTTGAAAATGGCATGCTGGACACTGAGTGTGTTTTGTAGCATTGTGGACAAGCCAGTGAACTGCTTTGTGCAGAGGGGAGGGAGCAGGACCTTCATGGTTACAGAGTTACTTTTATTTGCCTAATTTACGTTACTAAATAGAGCAAATGCCGCTGGTGTGACAGCAGAGGTTCAGCTGCTTGTATTTTCTTCAATCCTTCAAACATATGGTTTGGTGACATCTCTCACTAAGCTGTACAGTTTCTATAAGTGTTTCTTTCCACTTTGGACTGACATCTTGCACATAAAGCAGGTAGAGACAGATGTGTCTGCAGAGGATCAGATATAACCTCAATGATGAGCCTAAAACCTTTTAAAATGCAGCAAACATTACTTTCAGATTTAGAAAGCAGCGGATGGTTGAAATGGCCTGTGGATTAGTGGACTTTATCAGCACTCCTAAGCAGAGAAGGGAACATGGCTGTGGAGTGTTTTTATCTGGTTATTTTCACATCTAATGATTTATTTCTATTTCTCCTGTATGACCGCTTTTGAAATCTTGAGTTAAGATTACTTCTGTTTGTGTCTGGGTAGATTTTGCACATGTAGCTATTTAAAAAAGACATTTTACTTTGTTCTCTTATTACATTTGGAAACATAAAAGCAGGATCCATAAATCTATAAATATACATCCAAGCTTTTCTTTTTGACCTGAAGCTCACAAAAGAGATTCTTTTTCGAAATATATTCAAAAATATTCATAAGGTGACAAACAAAAGTCCAAAATTTAAAGAGATTGTTTTGAAAAGCAGAGAAATCACTAATCCTCCAGAGACTTTTTCACAGTGTTGACTTGAAACAGGACTTACTCAGCAGTATGATGGCACACAGGAGGATGGCGATGAGAGCTCCGGTGCTGAGGCCAGGAGAGCTGCTCAGTGCCTCTGCGTTACACAACTCCATGTTGCCTTCACGGTCACAGGTGCACACCCTCACGGTGAGGGTGCCAGTGCTGCTCTGCATGGGGTAGTCGCTGTCGGTGATCACCACGGGAACCAGGTAGACGCTCTGGTGAAGGCGGCTGTAGCTGGCTCGACGTGTCAGGATGCCAGCAGTGTTATCTGAGCAGGAGAAACTTGTTAGAATATCAGTGTAGCGCACCTGCAGCACACGGTGTGTCTGACACTTTGTCATGTGAATAAAAATCACTTTATTATTAGGATGAAATTAAAATTGTGGCACCAACATGGCAGAAATCCATGTCTCACTGAGGATTGAAGTTGGGGCAAAGAAACTGTCAATCAGGTGACAGGGTACAGAGAGAACTGATTTCTCTGGCTTGAAAGTGAGAAGTGGAACAATGTTAGATTGGTTCTGGGCTGGAGACCATCCTGGCTGACACTGGCTGAGAGGTGGGATGACTGACTTTTTTGTTGAAGCAGTTCACATTAGATAAAAGGTTTTGTATAATGTTTATTCCATATAATTTATAGAATTCATTTCAGGCTCTGTGCCCGGTCATGGGTTGCCTACCTCCGTTGTCTCGGATGGTGAAGTTGCTGCGGTGTGTTCCCTCAGGGGCCAGGCTGAAGAAAAACTTGTGTCCCGCTGACGGCTCATCGGCATCGACTGCACTCACTGTCTGGATCCGCTGACAGAGACACCAACGACCATTAAAATGAGCATCCCGATGGAGTTAAGTGAATTAAGAGCAGTCAATGACAGCACTCACTGCTGTCCTCGCTGGATGTGTGGTAGCTATGCCAGCAGAACAGCTTGGATATTATCAGGATCTCTAGTGTCTGTGCTAAATAAGCCGTCAATATCTCTGTCAACAACATTACTCATGAAATATACAAGGATAATATAATATGACAGTGCAGCTGGGGTTACTGTGCTATATATTAGGTTTTGGTTACATACTCTTTCTTTTCCCAACTTCCTGTGATGATGAATGTCACAAACATGACAATGCTCTTAATCAACACACATTTTCATTAGAAAATTCATGTTTTTTTTGGAATGTGACAAAACACCCTGCTTCCAGTGGAGCTTTGAGGAGTGTGACAGTGGGACATGAAAACTGTGTATTAAGCTTTATTTGAGCAAAACAATGAGCGTTGGGATCATACTGAGCATATGGAATGACAGTGGAGAAGTGGATTATGCTACAGCAGTTCTTCTGAGAAGCTTCTTTGGGTGTTTTGGTACTTTTCCCCCACAGTGTAAACTTGTCACCTTTGGGATGTATTGTAGCTGACTGAATTCAAGCTGAGCACAGCTGCTGCTCTCTGTGAAGAAGCATGCAACAAACTTTTTGCTGCTAGCTTCCAGATCTACAGGGGGTGAGAGCTTCAGACGACTGGGGATGGATTGTGGGTGGGAAATGATTTTAAGCCAACAGAAACTGAATCTCAGCAGGTTTCAGGGTGCTGAAATATGAACTCCAATTATGAGATTAAATAGGGCAACATTGGATTTGGGAATCAATATTGAGGCAAACACAACACCTGACTTTCAGTACCAAGAACACGCCAACATGATATTTTTTTTATAACTTTTCTTTCATTGAACAGATATGCAGACATACCAAACACATCTGTATTAAATAAGGAATGTTACACTGCTTCACTGACCAGATTTGTATATTTTTAATGGGTACAATGAGTTTGTAATATGAAAGGGCTCCGAGTGTCAAGCCTAACTCAGTTCCTCTCAGCTGTATGGAGTCTTTCAGCTTATTGTTTTGGTTTCCTGGCTCTTAATCTTGTTTCCATCTTTGGAAATTAACAGTTTGAATCAAAAAGCTCTGACAGAGCCAGTGTACACCAACTGCCCAGCACCAAACAGCAGACAGACAACACTGACACATAGTAGAGCATTCAGCAGTTAGAAACCTGCTAAAGAGCTTCAAGATATGAAACCCAACTGAATAGTTGTTTCAGACACACTGTTGCTCTGTGTCTGCTGGAAGCGTAGGCAGATAACTGTTGCCACCTTGATGACTTTACAATGTGATGAGATATAAACTATAAATAATAAATAATGAATAATGATGGTAAAGCTCACCCTGTCGTGGAACAGTGTATAATCGGTGCATGCAGCAGCTCTGTGTGACTGTTGTTAAACCTTGAGGAGCTGTGTGTCATTTTTCAGCTGCTGACTCGATACGTACTTTTTGTTTTTTTTTTTTTATCTTATACATGTCGTTTTATTTAATTGAATGGGACACACAAGCTGAGAGATTAAAGGCTTAAACAAACATTTGCGGAAATAACACACACACACACACACACGTGTACACACACATATACACTTAACAAATCCAGCCTGAAGGAAGCAGTGGAGGATACCCAGCAAACAAATGCTGATGATTAACGTTGATGGACAGATGAAAGGGCAGAGGAATTAAAGGATGAAAGGATAGCAGGATGACAGGGACATGAGGAGACCAACGGCAAGCCACCACACTGAAGAATGTCAACATAACGGTGTGTGTGTGTGTGTGTGGCATCAGCATTGTGATATTGACATTTTATTCTATTAATTGTTCCATGATAAATGTGTGTGTGTGTGTGTGTTTGTTTGTGTGTGTGTGTGTGTGTGTGTGTGTGTGTGTGTGTGTGTGTGGAATCGTATTTTCAATACTGTGTGTGAAAGCTCTTATCAGCGCCCATGACAGATTAGCTCGTCAGCCGCCACAAAAGAAGAAACTGAGTAGTCTCAGAGCCAATCAGCTTCAAAGCTGCAGGAGTGTGTGTGTGTGTGTGTGTGTGTGTGTGTACAGTACGTGTGCATGTATAAGCTTGTGCGCTTTAATCACATTAGTTGCATCCCATACAGTACGTGATGAATCATATCAAGTGGTTTTACAGCAGAGGACAATTACACTAAGTAGTGTTTAAAGCATTCAAATTCAGAGTTTTGACTGATGAAATATTCAATATTACAGAAGTTTAACAAAGCCAAAGTTGTGTCGCAGCAGACAGTGAAGTCAGTCAATTAGCAGGCTAATTGGTTCATTGGCTCATTGGCTGTGCGCCACAAAAAGGCAGGAAATCAAAGTCAGTGCTCTGTTTTCAAACTAGCTGAAAAAGTGTTCCTGACTGATGTCGCAGTGCGCTGCAGTACAAATACATTTTTCAGATTGTTTTTGATGAAATAAAGACAGGAGACATGTTGGCCTATATTCCCCTCACCCAGTTCAGGGGTCAGTGTAGCACTGGATTCCATGCAAATGCTGTGTTTCTATTCATAAAAGGGGATTATCAGCTCACTTTAGCCTCTTCCAATTTCCATGTCCCATAAGTGATTCATAAAAGCACAACACTGCACAATAACTGCCGGACCACCTGCTCTGGACACTCTGTGGAGGTTGTTCAAGTTCAGCAGTGAAATACACTGAAATAATGAATCATTAGTGAACAGCAGTTCAACACTGTCTGTGTGTGTATTTCTGTGTTATTGTATAATAACATTTATCTCTGCACAGGTCTGTCCATCTCCTCAAGGATCGCTCCAGTCAAAGCTACAATTGAGGATACAGAGTTTGTACGTGTTGAGATTTGTAGCTAACACTTTCCAATCAATTATTTATCATTAGAATTATTTTAGACACTGATCCTGTTGTTTTTAGACAGCTCTGCCTTTACACCAACAACATAAATGCTTCAGCATTTCTAGCACTGTGCACTTTGTGGCTGAATTCAGTCAGACTGAGAAAAAATACATTTACAAGTACAATTGAACAAGTGAATAAATAAAATATGAAACATTTTAATAATTCAAAAATTTTGAAATTTGATTTGCAGTCATACATATCCATCATTTCTATCTGTAAGGATGACACCAGACTCACAGAGAATATGTCACGGTATATAAGATATGGCTACTTCATACTGATTCAACAGTCTGACGGGTCAACAGAACATCAGACAGTCGCTGATAGTCCATCAATGCACAGTAAAGCTGTGTGAACAAAACTGCAGGAAGTAAAGCAGGTCAAAGTTGAAACAGGACGATTGGGTGATAACTTTTCTCTTAATATATTTGGTTGAGTTGAAGGTGTTTTTAAATCCCATTTTTCTGACTGAAGTTTCTTCATCTGTTGGACAACAGAAGTTATTTAATGACCTTGTCCACGTCAAACTGAAAGGAGATGTGTGCAGTTCTACTTGAAGAACACTGCGCACACATGAGAGCGATGTGTATCACACAGCCTCTGACATGGTGCTGGTTGCTGTGATTGAAGACTCGACTTAACTACTTTCTGGAGCTGGAACACTCTCAAATGAAAACGGTTAAAAACAATCAACGTGTTCAATCAATACCCTCAGCAGCAGCCAAATATCCACAGCTAGAGCAGGAGAGTGTTTATGGAGCTACTGCCTGTTCTCAGTGTCTTTAAGACAATGTTAGTATTTCTTGCATGGGATTATGATGTTCATTTAAAACCTTATATAGTTTTTCCCTGACGGTGCAGTCCTGTTCTGCTCCACTCTGTACTCAGTCTGTCATTTCTCTGCACAGAGCCCCTGCTGACTGAGGTGAAGTCATAATTAGTAGCTTCTCCACATATGCTCGACAGCTGCTGTAATATTACTCAGATGATTGCTGAGGAAATAAATGGAATATGATGACATTACTTTTTGTCATTCCTGGTTTTTTTTCTGGCCTAGAAGTCTCTAGAGGTATTGTGGATCTATCCATCCATTATCTATGTCTTCCTTTGGAGGGCCGTGGGGGGGGCTGCAGCCAATCCCAGCTGACACTGGGCAAAAAGCGGGGTACATCTTGGACTGTCGCCAATTTATCACAATGCTGACAGATAGAGACAAACAACCACTCACACTCGCAGTCACACCAACAGTGTTTTGGATCTTGTTGAGGTAAAATCCTTGTATTTTTTCCTGAGTCATGAGGATAACACGTTTCTATTGAAACCTTCACCTCTTCGTTCAATAACTCCATCCGTCAAAGTGATACTGGATTCAGAAGATAAAATACTATTGAACACTGATGCTAGGCTTTGATTGGCTGAGCCTGATGTTGCTCTTTCCTGATGAAGTGTGGCTGTGAGCAATTGTGAAAGAACAATGAACCTCACACTTACTCCTCCTGCCTCTCTATCTAAACTGTACACTATGGTATTTCCACATTCCAGAATTGTGATGTGATGTGATGAAGCTATAGTACCTGGCCAGCCTTAGTCCTCTCACAGACAAAGGTTTCATACACGGTGGCGAATGTGGGAGCGTTGTCGTTGATGTCCAGCAGGCGGATGTAGACGGGCACGTGGCTGCTCTGACGGGGATTATCTGGAAGGCAAACACAGGAAAGACTTCATGCTGGGGATAACTTAACACTTTGACACTCTTCCACATCTTCACACTGTGAGCACTCGGGTACGGCTTCAACTCTTCCTACTGATAGCTACCACTGTGCAGCTTGTGGCCTTGCTTAAGGGCACCTTGTCAGTATCTGATGAGGCAGAAGGTTTGAGTGTTAAGTCGCCCACTTTCCCTCGTGGTCACACGCTGCGTCTTTAACCTCTCAGCCAACACAGAAATGAAATGTGAGAATGTGAAAGAAACAAAAAATGAAAAAAAGATTGCAGTGTTTTTTTAGCCTCTGTCCAAGTAGCTGGTTCATAGAGTCCTGTAATTTTCAAAGCGTGTTTCTCAGTTTGAGTCTGGAAACCAATCAGGCTTCCATTTCACACTTGTGCCTGAGTCAAATTGTTTGTGGAAGCTGAGGTTATCTGATATTAATGAAACATGAAACTCAGAAAATAAATTATTTATTCCTCAAAAGCTTAACAAAATAATACATTTCTCTTCTTCAGATTGGGTTTCAGTGTTCCTCTCTGTGATTGTGAGTCCCAGCACCAGCAGCAACCACACAGCTCCTTCTGCTTCCACACATCAGTAAATATAGAGTATAAAGTACTGATGGCTCACTCTGCTTTGAGTTATTCTATTATTATATTATAATGTTTTCTTTATGTGCCTGTAGACAGAGAACAATAAGCAAGAAGCTTAAAAGACAGCTGTGTTTGTGGCTCATTCACTTCCTCTTCAGGATATCCGAGGAGCATGAGCAGAATGACTCCATATCGAATCTAAGAGTCTAAAGATGTCTGTGGTTTGATTTCTTCCTTTTCTCATTTTGATAAGAAGTGGAGCACTGTGGTGTATTAATGTCCACTTTATGTATTTCTGTGGTTTCAATTTGTGCATGAATCATCAGTAATGGATTTCTGAGGTTTGATCTCTTCAACACAGACAGGTTAAATATTTTAGCATCACAGTAGATCTCTATCTCTGTGTAATGACTTGATTTCTCCACTAACTTCACAGAGATAAGTGATACCTGCTGTTACTGTATGGAGGAGAATCAGTAAATAATTAACACTAGCACTGCGGTGGGGTCAGCATCCCTGCTGTTTCTAAATGCATGTAACTCTCTTCAAATAAAACTCAGTTCATGACTTGAGAGAAAGATCATTTATACCTGGAACCACTGAGGAAGCATTTTTACTCCTCATACTGTATAATTCCGCACTCAACAGTTAGCCGTGTTGACTGCCAGTCTTTTGATAGTTAGAGCTAGCTAAACTTGATCTGTAAAAGCAATTGCCTATAAGCTGAAGTGTGAATCGTTATTTTGTCAAGTCTCACAAATTATACAAAAATAATAACAATAAATTAAATTACTGCTTCAAGTAATTCCTTTCTTACAACTGATTGTTGTTAAAAATAAGCCCCTTTGGTAATAACAGCCAAGGTACTTTATGTTCAGGACAAACTAGGATGTTGTTTCTGGAAATATTTGATGTGTCATGTTTTTTTTTTTTTGTTTTTTGTTTTTTTTTTTACACACATGAAATTTTGCAAAAATCTCAGAGGCTGATATCTCAAAACCTGGAATAGTGACAGATATAATTCTACAATTTTTCTCCTAGCCACAATTAAAATGTCACAGTTTCTTCAGTGTTTCTGTTACTTAATCTATGAAGTAGCAGTGAGTCAAAAGTTGTGCTTTTAGTGCAACATAAACCAATAGCAACAAAGCAAGAAATGGAGCATTGTCCATCAAGGACATGACATCCTGCACGAGCTGTTTCCTTCTTTCACTTTTACTAAAACAGAAAAAAACAAACAGATGTTTTCTGAATCTAAAAATGTTGCATTGTAACTTGGACTGAATCTATCTTCATGGATCAAATGTAAAGACAGAAACATGTTGCTTTGCTTTGTTCTCTGGGATGATCTGACCCTTGACTGTTTCTCACTCAGCTAGTCCTGGATACTATATTTAGCTCCCTCTAATGACAGTAAGTTGTGGTACCAGGCATTCTGTCTGGCTCCATACTTTTCTCCTCTTCATCAATACATCACATCATGTCTGAAAATAGTCCTTGCTAATGATGGACTTACGGAACTCAGTGGCGATGATTGAGATGTTATGCCAGGCAGTCTCCTCTCTGTCCAGGCTTTTGAGCAGGAACACGGATCCATTCCCTGCATGGACGTTGAACAGGCGGTCCATGTCAGTGCGACGGTCGATAGAGTACCTGTAACAAACGAAAAGGTGGGAAAAGGAGTTAAGCCAGTGTGTGTGTGATGAACTACAGTAACCCTTAAATCTGTGCAGCCTCAGCAGGGAGTCTCCACAATAGGGAGAATAATTGATTTCTCTCAATCTGTGATGGAGGGGAGCATGGAGCCAAGGCAAAGTGATGTGGGGCTCCAAGTTATTGTAGATATCTCTCAAGATCCAGGGTGTCGGATTTAGGAGTATTTATAGAATATACTAGGGCTGGGTGATAAATCAGTATATTAATTTATATCGATATATTTTCAAACATGATATGAGACCATATCGTTAATATCGATATTGTTTCTTTTGCGGTAAAATGAGCGTACATTTCTCCCCTCGAGCAGCCAGTTCGCTTTCATTTCTCCTCTCCCTCTGTCCAGGTCTCCCAGTGCTGGTTGATGTCGTCATGTCAAAGTCTCCAGTAACTCCAGAAAAAGTCTCTAGATTTGTTGCTAGTCTCTTTTTGGGAAAAACACAAATGGCTAGAGGGTGTGAAAAGTCGCTAAATATAGTGACAAAGTCGCTGAGCTGTCAACACTGGACCAGTGATTAGTGTGTCAATAAACAACTGAAGCAGGGGGCTAGAGCTGTGTGACAGCTGTGTCAGTGCATTCTGGGATTTGTAGTATGAGTGGTGGGAGTGTGATTTACCGGCGGGCCATTAATAATAGATGTATGAAATTATCTGGCCAAGGAAAAAATATCAACATATATATCGAGTATCGCCATGGAGCTGAAAACAATATTGAGATAGAATATACTATTCAAAACTATGTTTTCATTAATGAATGGTTCAGTGTATGTTCTAAATGTATGTTTTTTAAAGTGTGTTCCTGAACGCAAAGTGAATTTTAAGTGAATCACGGGGCAAACGGAGGCAAAGTCACATGTCATCATCAACGACTCAGCAAGAAATCTGCACTCATCCTGCAGGAAGGAGAGGAAAAGAAGTGGAGTCAAAAGAGCTGAGCAGAGCAATGTGGCGTCAGCTGGGGGTGTTATGAACTGCTGTGCAGTGTTTGGTGACTAACCCTTCAAACTCAGGACTCAAACACATCCCCACCAACTCAGTCCCTGTATGTTTTAAATGCAGGGCTGCTTCTGGTGTGGAGTCCTGGTTAGGAGCTGAGGTGACTTACCCTGTCAGCTCAGTACATTTTCAAATCAGGCTCTTTGGTTACTTTAGATGTAATGTATTTAATTATTTATTTAATTATTTTTCCAAACATTAAGACTGGTGCAAATAACATATGCCATACAAGAGAGGAAGACTCTACCTGTTTGAAGTTTGAGTTGTCTTACAGTAGAAGTACTTTACTTTTACAGTCTGAGTACATTTTAGAGCTTGAGTAAAGAAGTTAAATCTGTACTTCTACTTTTACCTGAGTCCTTTTCTTTGAAACAAATATCTATACTTCTACTTGAGTGTAGGATGTATGTACTTTTGTGTACTTTTTGTGAGCTGTCACACAAGTACTCACACACACGCTAGCTGGCTACAGACGTCATCTGTACAGTTGGTACTGCTGCTGTTTGCAATGAATAAATAAAGACTGCAACAATCTGGCTGTGAAATTCTCACAAATAATGTGAGGCCATTCCTTCAACTTGAACGCATCTTAAATGTATCTATATTTTATTTTTTTAAAACTCTGAAGCGAATCCACCAAAAATGATGTGTGATGTTCCAATTTTGATCCCTGAGGCTGGACTAAAAACCAGACAACATGTGCAACAGTCAACCTTGATATTCTAACAACTGGAATCACATAATTGTGCTGCACTGGAAGCTGCTGCATTCTGTCCTCTCCTCCCTATTCAATCTTACTGTAGCCTGTGCAAAAACATCACAGCTACTTGAAAATCTCTTCCCACTGTCTGTGGACTGCTCACAGAGCATTCTCTATTTTTGAACTACTTGCTGAATGCAGCTATTCACAGCTTCACAGCACTCCATAGATAATAGAACTGAGATGCCTTTGCTTCTGGCTTTTTTCGCCTGTCTGTCAAAGTGGAGGCAAACTGCTGTGTGAACAGGAACTGCATATTGTACTGTATTTGAACAACCTCCAGTGTCTGGATCAAGGCTGGTTTCACTATCCACTCCAAAATATAACATCAAACTGCTACCAGCTGTTAATTATGTAGCATTCAAACTTAATTATTGTTTTCCGTACAGAGATATATGAATCCATAAAGAAAACATCGCCTCAGTACATCCGGGTTCTATCATAATTAGAAAGCACTCAACAGTAAAATAATAGTTCACTGACACACTGTGAATAGATGATACATTCACAAGCAGAAAGGCACAAACACAGGAATAATTGGAAATGTGAGTGTTTGTGTTTGTGTGTGTGTGTGTGTCCTTGCGACAAATCATTTTAAGAGCACTCCATGGTTCCATGCTTGTTTTAATTGGAATATGTTCCTCATCAGTTCGCCTGTTTTAAATGTAGAGATATAAGGGCTCAGTTCCAGCCTCCAACTGTGCTCAGTCATGCCTGCCACAGTCCTAATCTACCATCACTTTTACACCCTCACACTGCCCTGCTGCATCCATACGTCATGATTACTTCTCCGATCTTATACCTCTCTGTGTTTACACTGCACCCCTTTCTATAATTCACATCATATGCTGTATGCTGTTTATTTATCCTTTTTGGCGGTGACTCAAATTGCCCTCTAAGTTCAGGAAAGTTTCAACTTATCTTAACAGTGTTGTACCTCCTGATCAATACCCGCTGCAACAGAGCAAATTACAGAGAGCTTTAGGCATTTTATTTTGTAAACATCAGAAAATTCCCAGGATGTACTGATGCCGTATGAGTAATGGACAGTTACTAACAGGAGAGCAACAGAGCTCAAACTATCCTAATGGCAAGCATCAATAATGAACAGTACTGCGGTGAGGCAGCTGGGTTTAAATATAGACTTTAAGTGCAGGGTTCTGTTGTGTGTTCAGCAGTTTTGACACGCAGCACAGTTCATCCACACACAGCTTGGTTTATAATCTTAACAATGATCAATATACAGTACCACCTATCTTTAAACCTGCTTCGAATTTCCCCTCTGTTTCCCCCTTTCATGCTCTTATCAGAACTCCTCAGCAGCCTTTAGAGAATCAGGGTCCATTTGAAGTCAAACTTCATCCAACTTCAACGTAGCTTTGCTGACATTTCTAAAATTGCTGAAGAGGTGATGAAGAAATGCAAACTTTCAAATACAGCAGCCCTGCTCTGCAGATGTGATCTGATATCAGGCAGGTGAGATGTGTGCTGCTAACTGTAGCTTACCAGCCATGGGCAATTTACATTTTGTTAGCAGCGGTATTAAAGAATAATCATCATTTAGCATCTGAACTGCTCGATGCTGACATTTGCTTGTACATTTCTGAACTGTTTAATGTGCTACAGCTGACTAGCTTAGCAATCTATCCTGGAAAGCTGTCTTACTGAATGTCTCTTTGGTGCTTTGTTTAACATGCTCAAGTGCAGCGCAAGATACTGTATGTCCTCATTTGTAGATATGACAGAGATATTAACTAGAAAGCTAATGCAGATGGTTTTTCTAGTATTGGCTTTCAAGCTGCAAATACATTTGATTGGCCAAAGGCTGAAAAAAAAGAAAAGATTTTCAGTTCAACAGAGTTCAACTCTGACAGATGTGTGCGCGTGTGTGGATTTCTTTAAATTTGCTATAACTAACATCAGAAATGATCTCATAATGTCAAAAACACAGTAAATCTAAAATGAAATGTCATTAAAAATGTGATTAGATTGAAGTTTTGCCTTACTTGACCATGCTGCGTGCCCCATCAGGATCCATGGCGCTGACAGAGCCCACGGCCACGCCCACCGTTGCATCTTCCTTCACCTCCATCAGGTAGCTGGCTTTGTCAAATAGCGGCGGCTCATCCACGTCTTCCACTGCAATCCGCACCGTAGCCATGGAGGCTGCAAACTGGAAGCGAGGGTCCTCCTGGGCATTCTTGACCTGGATCTCTACTGTGTAAGATGGCTTCTTCTCATAATCCAGAGGCTGCAGAAGGAAAAACACAGGAAACACAGGAGGGGTTTAAGAGAATCCGTCCTGTTGGTACACTGTTGGTATCTTGGTAAAGCTAACGTTAACACTGATTGGCAAAGTTACATTTCCACTGAGACCAGCAATTTATTGAACATACAGCCAACAGGCTGATGTCCAGTGGGTTGGTAAGATGAAATATTTACTTATTGAGAATAATTATGAATGTTAGAACAAATCATATGAATAAACCAATTCACAGTTCAACAAAAATAATGCTGCTTCATTTTAGGGCCAGCAGAGCAGGCTGGCCATATTATGACTTGGTCTTTTGTCTTTTGTGTCCACCTGATGAATAGAAGTCCAATATTCACTCCATGTTAAGCTCTGCTTCGGTCTCCTCCAGCAACTCCTTTTTAACAGTTATCCAGCTGTCCATCAGTGACTCACTTTGTCTGGCTGCTGTTTGGTGCTGGGCAGGTAATGTGGGACAATGCTAAAGAATCTGTCATTTTCAGGTTTAATGGATATATTATTGATGAGATTATATTTAGCACTGTGAGAAATGAATGGAATTAACTAGCCTAAAAGGCTGAATTGTTACTGTATCATGTTACATTTCATTTAATTTCACATAAAAGCAGCAGTTCCTCAAATAGCCACTTGAGGCTGGCTCCAGAGCTATTACAGGTGGCTTGTTTGAGCAGCCAGGCTTCACTCAACCTCACCTCCACCCACACTTCCTCTTTTTGCCCATGTTTGTATAAGCCGGGAGGAAGCAGAGGCAGTGGCGCCCAGAAAAAACATGATTTCTACCGTCTGTGCTTGTGATTCAGGCAGAGGTTGGGCAGATGACATACAACCCAGCACAAACACAATGTAACAGTTGTTATACTGTTCAAAGTCATAGTAATAGTAGACTTGATATCACACAGAACAGCATATTTAGACACAGTCCAGCCATGGAATTATTTGATTTAACGTGTTTGACAGCTGAGAGGCTGAGCATCAGAGACAGGATTTAAGTAACGTAAGAACACATCTTTTGTTTCAGGACTACTGACTGTCTGAATGATGAAGAATGAAATGAACAGTACATGCTGTTACAGAGCAAAATCTAACATTAATAAAAATGTGACATGAAGCTGCTGACAGATCAAAAGAACAATAGTTTTTCAAAAGTGCAAATAATATTGATGAAATCTCAACATCAGTTGTCTAACAAGAACAAAGCTTGAGCAGCTCTACATTTGTTGCCTCTCCTTCCTTGAAGGAATCCTGGATATTGTCCTCACCTAGTTTGCTGCTGACAAAATATCTTTACTTCTTCGTTGAAGCTTGCAGACTTTCTTAGGTGGTGTCAGCAAGAGGAATATAAGAATTTCTAAAAATCAATTGTGATTGTACATCAGTAAACACACTCCATGAGGACACTGTGATTCATTTCTAAAATCCACCAGCATAAAAAGCTTCAGTGGTGTGTATTACTGCCTGCTGCAAAGGATGAGGCTGGGGGTTGTGAAGGTAAAGATGAATAAGTTTAATTTGGTTTCTTTCATCTGTCAAGCATGCCCAGGCTTTGCATATTTAACAGTACGTGTAAAACAGACTACGTGGGCAGGGTCCTCATGAGTTGAAAGTGTGGGATCTGCTGAATCACTGCTTTAGAATTAATTTGATTCAACCAACGCTGTGAGAAAAATATCAAGATAATTAAAAGCTGGCCTCGTTTCAACGTAGCCATCATTTCACATTATTTACAATAGATGCAGTTTGATGGCTGCGTTTCATTGATCTACTGAAATTTACTCAGCCGCTATTTATTTTTACTTGTTCATATAACGCGTCATTACGCTTCTTTCATTCTGTTTCCTCCTTATTCTTGTTTGTAAATGTGTCTTATTAGACACATTAGTGCTGTTTTTAAATGTGATCAGTACTCTGAGCCCACAGTTCACTCCCTTTTCCCTTTCACCTTGCTGACGGTGATGATTCCTTCCTGGGTGTCTTTGTCAGTGTGGATGTTGAACATCTCCATGCCGTCTCCACTCACAATGGTGAAATTCATCTCAGCGTTTCTCCCAATGTCTTTGTCAGTGGCTTTAATTCTTCCAACTGGAGTGCCATACTTGGCCGACTCAGGAACTCTGAACTGGTATATACCTGAAAACATAGAAAGTCATGCATGATATAAAAGGTGCTTTTATGTAAGTAATGCTGGGATCAAGATGTCTATGCCATCAAATAATCACTGTGTAAAGTAAAGAACACATAAAACATAAAGAACAAGAGAATTTTATTTAATGAGGAACACAATCCCACGTGTTTGTTAGACTGCCTCTGCCCTCTTGAAAGCTGCAAGTGTCATCAAGTCTTTTTTTTAAATTTTATATTTGTCCTCTATTACAATGTCTAATTGTGTCAATGATCCGCTACCTTGTCATTTGTTCACTGATACCTTTTAACTCTGAAAGGGGGTTTATCTCTGTAATCCCTCTCAAGGTTTCTTTTTGCTCCAGGGTTTTTTTTTGCTGGGATTTGTTCTGTTGTCCATTTCAGCACTTGTTTTTGTTTCTTGTCTAATGCGTCCCTGTGAGGCCCTCTGAGACTCTTCCTGGGATTAAGAGCTACACAAATAAATCCATCTTTTCATGAGGCCAGAACATCACCACCTGAGTCAGTGGTGATCAGAACATTAACCCACCCTTTGATACACTGTGAGGTACAGTCTGACTCTGTTAATATGAATAATAGTGGATGAGTGACATAAACTCAAACAAAGACATTGAGAAAGTTTGTCTCTCCCTGAACAAAATCATATGACAATGTAAATGCTGAATGGAGAAATAAGATCTTTCTGTTGTCTCAGAGCTTCATACAGGAGGTTAGACAGGTAGACAGCGAGAACAAAAAAAGCATTCCCGGTCCAAAAAAAGTAGTGCAAATGCTGATGGAAGCCAGGCGCTGGAACAATGTCTTCTTGCCAGACTGCTGACTATCATTAAAAAAGGTATTTCAATGTATTTTTGTGAGTGTGATGTATCCTTTTGTTCTCTGGAACAAGTGCTAACGCTGTGTTTTGCCATCGGTTTGTTGCAGAGATGAGACGGACGTAGCGAAGAGCTTTCCTCCTTATTCTGAAACAAACAACCTTGGCCTGCATGAAAAAAGCAGCTCATTAGAGTCACTGAATGGAGTCCAAACACAACTAAATGAATGCAAATCAGATGTCACTCTGTTATATGAACCTCAGGCAGTTTCATGTCAGGACACTTACCTTTACTCAGGGTGTGTGTGTGTGTGTACATACACGACTCCATCTCAGAGATCTAGTGGTGTGTATAAACCACTTGAGTGAGTAATTATATGCTGCTGTGACACGGCAGGCGTCATAGACCCTGGCAGCTAGGTTCTATTCAACCTGCCATTGTTTTGGTATATTTATGTGTGTGTGTGTGTGTGTGTATGTGTGTGTGTGTGTGTGTGTGCGTGTAGCCAGGGAGAGAGAGAGTGTGAGAGTGAGACTAAGGATGTAAATGGTAATGGACTGTAACACCTTTCTAGGTTTCCGACCACTCAAAGCTCTTTACAGAACGTATCTCATTCATCAATACACACATTCACACACTGATGGCATTAGCTGCCATGCAAGGTGCCAACTGCTCATCAGTTCAAGGAACTAACCATTCATAAACATTCACACACTGATGGCACAGCCTTCAGGAGCAACTTGGGGTTCAGTATCTTGCTTCATTCGACATGCAGACCGGAGCGGATCAAACCACCGATCTTCTGATTAGTTGATGTCCCGCTCTACCTCCACAGCCGCAACAGCAGATGTGCTCACGTGTAAACATAGGACACATATAATATGCAGAGAAGGAGAAACACTCTGCAAGCAGTTGCAGCTACCATCACTCCCAACCTAATTAAGAGAAAGAATCATTTCACTGCCTTTATGCCACCTTTACATACAGGATATCTCATGTATCTCTGTATCAGGCTACATGTCCAGCTCCATGTCAACAGTGATAAAAAAACTGGAAAAGTGAACTCCGAAGACATGCCAACTAGCTGAATCACATCAAGCCAAGCAAACCCACCAAGCCAATCTAAAATGAACCAATCTGAGCCAAGCCAAATCAAACTAACAAACTGAGGGTTAGGAAGAGAAAGAGGATATAACATCCAGAAAAGAGACACGTGTTGGAATTGAACCTGTGCTGCTGTGGTCCTTCAGAATATGGTAAGCTATGGGGGAGCCCCAAACCAAACCAAATCAAACCAAACTGACCAAACCAAACCAAACTGACCAAACTAGACTAAACCAAACTGACCAAACCAAATCAAGCTGACCAAACCAAACCAAACTAGACCAAACCAGACTAAACCAAACAAAACTGACCAAACTAAACCAAACCAAACCAAACCAAACCAAACTGACCAAAACAGACAAAACCAAACCAAACCAGTGTAACATCTAACAAACTAGGTATAACCAAATTAACTAAACAGAACAACCAAAACATAACCAACCCAAATGTACCAAGTCAAACCAAATGATCACAAAAACAAACACACACACAACTGGTTTGAGGGGCCAAGTCAAAAAAAAAATGTTAAAAATGAATAAATAATTAAAACTTAATAAATAAGGAAAAACAAATAAACTAATATATTGATTAGTAAAAGAGGTGAAGAATTACAATACATGTCCTCTGGTGATTGGGATGCTTCACTTTGTGATTTTTATAAGGCCACGCATGTCAAATGTTTAGATGGTAGAGTGGTTCAACAGGCGATGACAAGCCGGTTTAATGCTTTGAATTGATTGGCTAAATGTTGTGACATCCAGTGGCCAGCAGACACATATATAATATACAACTTCAAGTGTTACAGCTTGTGTGACACACTTTCTTATTGATGTATTCATTGAAGAAAAATTGACTGCCATTTGGTGCTCAGCGGGCAGCACAGTCAGACCCTGCAATCATGTATGATGTAGATGCCCACAATAAAACAACATAAAAAAAGCTATTTTACTTTAGGATGACAATACTTTTGGTAGTCTATTCATGTGTCTATCTCTTAGCAAAATACTAAAACAAACAAGTGGTGAAAAGCTGAAAAGCCCAGAGGTAAAGAGAGGAGAAGCAGATTTCATCTCCACTCAGTTTTCTTTCTGGCTGGCTGGAGATTGTGTTGCCTCTTGGCTCTAACACTGACAGCACTGATTGGAGTCCTGGTGTGAAGTGAAATGAATTGACACGTGTGGACAAGGTGTGTGTGTGTGTACTTTTATGAGAACCAGTTTCTGACCTTTATATTGAAGACAGATTTCTGGTTGGAGGATAGAAAACATGCAGTATATATAATCGATTAATTGTAGCAATCCAAGTGTGTGTGTGTGGCGACTTAAACAGAATGATAATGCCACATGCAATCTGTTCAGCAGATCCTAGGGTGATCTTGTTTTGCACCGTGCACTGGAGAAGGAAACGGTGCGTGAATGAGTGTTAATGCTGGGTGGAGAGGAGGAGGGAGAAACTGACACTCTGATAGGGTGACTATGATTGGATGAGGCAGAGATGGAGCACGGGAGGGAAAAACAATTAGAAGATGAAGAGATGGATACAGGAAAGCCGGAGAGCTGGAGAACGGAGGGGAGGAAGTTCTGCCTTCATGTCAATTCATGAGGATTAGACAAGAGAATGACTGATGTGATCGAGGCCAGCAGAGCAGCAATTTACTTGCTTCCTTTACACTGCTGTGGGCTCTGAAACAGTACTGACGGATACACACACACACACACCATGTGCCAGTACGGTCTCTTGATGAACAGCTGCCACATTTGCGCCAGCTGTTTGCTACGTTCAAACTTCAACTAACAATGCAAATGCTTCAGTGTTGGAATACATCAACTGAATTGAGATTAGCACTGAATTATACCGAGCTGCACAAACTAGTTCTGACAGACGTAACTGCCGTGTTGCTGAGACACCATAATAACAAATGAAATGTTGTGGTCTTGAGTCAAGAATAGTGACAATGCAACATATTGTGTGGACAATTCATTTTTCTGAGCACTTTTCTCGCATTGAGCATTTTTCTCGTCCATGTTGGATTAAAAGATTCACAGTTGATTCGTCAAATTTGTAGCTGCTGGTTAGACACTGGTGAGACCAGTCTTCAGGAAAAGATGGAAATCAGAACATCTTTGATTTCATGACAACTTGGAAACTCGATGATGATGAAGATGGTGTGATGATGATTGAACCTGACTCATTTCTCAGCTGCTTTTTCCAAGGTCAGCAACACTCTGACAAGTGGTTTACCCCAATGACAAAAAGTACACATTTCCGCCCTTCAGATATGTCTTACTGTACATTTTGCCCATGTTGTGACACATCTGCCTACATCATCAATATGTGGCATTAAATTTAAATCTGCGCCCCTGTTCTCTCACTCATTTTTCATTATATATATCAGTATATATCCTGTTGTGTTTAAACATCCATCAGATAAACAGCAGAGTGGAAAGCAATCTGCACACAGCTTAACTTGCCCCACATGTGTCAGTTTGCAAAGTTATGACAAGTTGCATATTGCATTACTGTAATGGACAATGTGAAGGCTAAGCCTGTGTGGGGAGTGGATTGCCTGACCAGAGACGGGGCAGACATGACAAACTTTGTCCAGAAGAACAAGAAAATGGGACTATGCTACATATGTAACCAAAAATATAGCATGGTAGGACTGAACAAAACTCAAGTTCTATTGACTAAATATTACATGGTGCCCATAGCTACACCTGAGGTCCTCCACCCTGAACAGCCAAAAAGTAACTGCTGAGATAGATTCTGCTCATCAGAAATCAATCATCACTAAACTAAACTAAACCATCACTAATAACGGCACCTTGGCTAAATAGAGGAAGTGATTAGGTATTTCTTCCTTTTGTATTCTGGAACACATGGTGGAGATGGTAAGCAGCAAAACAAATATCATGAACCTCTGGAGTACTCGGGACACTCTGGAATGTAACCAAACATGTTACTTTTTAATGATAGAACAAGCCTGGTTAAACAGAACACAGTGTGGTATTGATGGTAGAAGACTGAATAAAATGTGTTCTCAGCCTCACTGATGTTGTCCTTTCTCTGGATTTTGGGAGTACAAGAAAACAGAAGTGCTAGGTGCTCATACTGTCCAGCTGCTAGAAGTTAATCCACAAACTACCAGCCAGAACTGAGAATTGTCAGTAATTCAAATCCATCGTGTACTTTTGAATATACACTGTGTAAGAATTATATTAGCTGAAAAATAAAAGTATTGAAACTAAAAAGACCCCGGAGAGAAGCTAAAAACAGCCTTCAGGTTTTGCACTGTTGTGCATTAATAAAGCATCTTCCTAAACACATTTTCATTTCATCAAACTACCCAAAGCTAATTGCCACACAGTAAATCTTTGGAACCCCAGAGGGTGTGGGGTCCTGTGGGTATTTGCCTGCTTTGCCCCCGATGCTGTCTTCACTCACAGTGACATTTAAAAAATTCAGCAGCAACTTCTTTCCCCAGAGACAGTGCTCTTGTTACTCTGCATAATCCAAAGAACACACTGTCAGTTTTCATAGGGACTTTTTCTTCAGCTAAAAGTAGTTCCAGTGTTACTATGAGGTCTGCATTATTCAGAGTAACCAAACCAACCAGAACCCAAACAATCTGCATGGATATGCACCATGGGAGATGCAGTCAAAACACATTTAGTTTTGGTGAAATGACCTACTGCATAAAAAAAACAGCTTGACATTTATGATTCTGTTGAAATTACATTCACAACTGACCCTACTGCGTGTGCTTAGTATGTCATGCTACATACAATGTTCAATAATTAACCTCAGATCTAGTAAGATTAAGTTCTGATCATGAACATTAATTGGACAGGCTAATCTCGTCTGGCTCTTAATAATGAATTATTCTGGATCTATGTATGTGTGTTGGTGCCTGACACAGTGGCTCAGGTAAGGGGAAGGCACAAGTCATTTTATTTAACATAAAGTGTAAAGACACTTGAGTGAAGGATAAAAAGAGCTACGCTATAAGTCACCGAGCTCCTACAACAGACAAGCAGAATGTTTTTGTTTCTGATTTAGCATTTTGGACTCCCGACATCTCACCAGTGTTTCTCAAACATTTTACTCCACGTACCACATCAGAAAATATTCAGCTCTCCAAGTAGCAAACATTAAAATGCAGCAGCATAGATTCATCTCTGCACAGTTTACGCAGGAGGCAGGTTTAATATAGGAAGATTATTTGTTGTTTGTTGTTGAATCCTGAAAGAAGCAGAGGTAGTTTCAGGGGTACTCCTGATTACACTCCAAACATTTCCTGTTTGTTTTTGAAGAGCAGTGTTACCTCACATTAGCGCATAACTAATCATGGATGTGTGTGCTCATGAACGTGACTATGCAACACACTGATATCAAAGAAAATCTTACACCTACATTAAGATGTATAGAATAGAATAAATTTCAGTGCCCTGGTGGCTCAGCTGGTAGAGTGGGCTCCCCACTGCAGAGTCCTTCCTTCAGCAACCTGGTCCTGACTCTGGCCTGTGGTCCACAAATGTTTCCTTTGCTGTATGTTGTCCCCTCTCTCTCCCTACCTGCCTTCAGCCGTCTGTCTGTCTGTCTTCAGCTGTCTGTCTGTCTTTAGTTGTCCGCTCTCACAAGCTGAAAGCCATCCAGAGTTAGCAGTTAATTCTCAGAGAGTTATTTCAGCCACGTCTCTGTGATGCTACACATCATCCATCTTCCCTCTGTAGCCTGGTTAGCGTCGTTAGCTCCTCCATATTATTGGGGAGTGATGATATTTATTCTTATTGTTTGTTGTTGTATTTCTAATCATTAGAAATGTTTGATTATAAATGTTTAAAAATAATTATTACCAAAAATATTACAGAGATTCTTCCATGTACCACTAGACGGAGGTCTCTACCATTGGTAGACATCCCGTAGTTTGAGAAGCAGTGTTAAAGACATAACAGTTATTTGATTAATCCGAAAATAATCAAAAGCGTAATCAGTAATTATCAATAACCATATGTTGCAGCCATAAAGCAGTGCAGAGCCAAACTCTAATCTGAGCCAAATTTGGAGAGCTTATCAATAGACGGTGCTGCCTGCCTCTCCCAGAATAACACACTACAGCTTGGGAGAGTTTATGCGTCTTGGTACAAAGCCCACATGTTTACAGTGAGACTGTTCCTGTGATTAAGGATTAATTAAGTTTAATTAATTGAGAAAGCTTTCAGGAAGAATTAATGTTACTTGGACTAATTCCCCTGGACACACACAGCTGGTGAAATCATTTTCCCGAGAAGAAGTGTTTTGTTTCCCGGCAGAAAGAGCTGGACTTTGAATGGATCAACATGCTGGGAGTGAACGCTGCTCCTGCTGTGATGGACAGGATGAGTTATAGAGTTCATTAGAAACATCATTAAGTCCACTGCTATGGCTGTAGTGCAGCAAATTTCTGGCCCCTGACATGTCGGCTAAGCACAAAGATCTACTGATCCATAACGGTGATGAGAGCGGTAATCGTGTGCAGATAAAAGTCAGCAGTTCGTAACTTTCAGGTCATACTGACGTAGCATTTATCCTATGAGACTGACATCCCGCATCATTTGATTCAGCTTAACACGGATCAACAAACAGGGATGACACTGTCCCTAACCACTGACCCTTTTCTCTAACCCTACTGCCCTCTCACACTGGATTCTTCACCAATCCATAATTATCTTAGAACAAATGGGAACTCTTTCTAGTTCTGGCTATTAATCTCTCGACCATCGGCCATGTCACAACCACAACCATCTTGGCTCGGATCCCTAACTAGGCTGAATCATGGTAGAATGGATCATGGAGTCTTGAGTTGTTGGTCTGTGCCTTGTCGGTGGCTCCCTGTTTAAAGGTACTGTCAGAGAGAGGGGTTGCATCTTGAATCAGTGGCTACACAGACTGCTGCTATCGACCTCCTCTATCTAATCAAAGAGCTAAACAGAGCAAAAATAGGGTAAATAGTAAAATTAGAAATATGACACTTTAACATAGCAAGTTTTGCTAACTAATAATGAGACTTTGTTGTTTATCGGCTCAGACAGAAAAATCCAACTTTGGGGGTGTTGCTACATTACTGATTCTCTTCATTGATCTATTTCTTCACTGCTATTGGTGAAATGTATAATCCAGGGAACTTAAATGCCGCTAAAATCAGCCTGTGTATTGATTGCCTCAGTGTGGTTTCTGTAGTTGCCATGGTCACACAGCGAGCCAAAAGTTGAGCCATCATCAACTTTGACGGCTGTGGCAAATAACTGTGCTCACTGAAGAGAGCCACAGCTGAAGCCTAACTGCCTCTCTTGCATACGCTGAATAACTTCACTCGGTTGTCAATAACAACAGGTGAGATTATGGGCTTTTTGGGGGCGTTTAAAACCAACTGTTGTGCTGTGTTGTCAGTGTTATGCTTTTCCAGCATTTAAAATGACAGCAGAGCAGCGTATTCCATTCCAACCTGATCCAACGTGACTTAAAACACCACAAGTGTCAGAATCTGAAAAGTTCTGAATCAGTGAAATCATTATCCTAGCAATGTTTGCTGAAGTAGTGAGTGACACATGCACTGTATGCAATTAAGTTTTCCATTAATGTTTGCAGGTTGTAAAATGCAGTCTTATTTTTTCAGAGAAGTCGAGGTGGTCTGTTAAAGAGTAGAAGGTATTTTCATGCTTTCGCCCCTAGTGCTCATTTTAAATATAATAATAGCATGTGCTGCCATTTCAGTGCAACACCTTATTGATTCCTGAGGGGACGTGTGAATTGTGGATATAAACCTGGCGACATTTCAGTAATTCCCTGACTTCTGTTTCCACATTCTGTCTGCTCCTTTTGCAGCTCAGTAAATGTTGTTCAATTTAAAGTTAAGAGCAGACGTAACTGAAACATGATCATGTTGGATTCTGGTGAGTAAACTTTGTCATATTTAACAAGATATGGGGAAAACGGTTATCTCACCCTTTTCTGCTTCCGACCTTTATAATTAATATGTGTGTGTGACTGTGTTTCATCATTTTTATCTGTTTTCTTACTCTGTGTGAAGCGGGGAGGGTTGTCGTTGACATCTGTGAGGGAGATGTTAACCACAGTGGTCCCAGTGAGCCCTCCTCTCTGTCCAGCCATATCTTTAGCTTCAATCACCACCTGGTAGTGCTCCTTCTGCTCACGGTCCATGTCACCAGGGCCCAAGGCTGTCCTGATCACACCTGATAGACAGAAAATTATTATTATTTAAATTCAATTCAATTTCTCTTTTCACATTGCTTTATCATCAGCCCAAGTTCATTTTTTTTTTTCAGGATGCCACATCGTACTAAACTCAGAGAACAATCAGAATCAGTTGTTTCCAATTAAAATGTATTTTTAAGGTGAGACTCAGACTTTCCGAACAAGTGTATTTCACTCTGCCTTCTTTTGTGGGTGTTGAGAGGGAGTCTGCCATCTGTTTGTTTTTCCAAATCCCATTCTTACACATGTTCTGCAATTAAAATCAGCCATGTCTACATCACCTGAGAGAAATGCGAGAAACACAGCAGGACTGAAATTGGTGTTTGGTAATCAATATCATGATCAAGGGCAGAGCGGGAGTCAGGACATTTAGCCTAGCTTAGCATAAAAGAAACCACCTGGTTAATAGGTTAACACACAAACTTTCTCCTCTCTTTGCCTTGAGTTCATGAGCCACGAGTTTGCCATTTTGCTGAAGTTCTGACTTCCTACGATCACTGCTGCTTAATCCATACAAGCAGTGAACTGCTCATTACCTGTATTCTCAGACAGCTTCTAATTTAGAAGTTTTAATTTAATTTCATTTCATTTTTGCCAAATGCATTCAATTCATACCATATTCTATTATTTATGTATATTTTGATGACTTACTATGTAAGAAGTTTTTAATCAATGGGCCTGTAGACAAACATTTTCACCACCAGTTCTAAATCTTAAACCAGATATTCAGATAGTCAGCAGCACAAATAAATGAATGCCAGATGCTGAAGACATGATGCTAATAGTGGTAAAGGTGGTAAAATGGTTAGGTAATGGCTGATAATATAAATCCAGTTTACTGTAGCACTAATTCCATTAGCCACATCATGCTCACCACTCTGCTGCTCTCACTTTCAGAAATGCTTTCATGCTTTAATTGTTTCAGTTTTACATTTTTTTTTCAATTGTAATCAATTCACTGTCAATAAAACCTGACACTGCCTTCAGATTTTCACCAAAGGGATGATGATGCCGTTTGAGACATAATTGTTGAATGAAACCATTATTTCTGTTATAGAAGAGAAAAGGAGGGCGGGCGTGACATGAATCTGATGTTGTTCTGAGGGAATTAGTGCCGCGGAAATTAACATTATACTAAATCAAGACAGCAATCATTTGAAATTGAGGTGCACTGAGGTGAAGTGAACAGAATCAGGAGCAGATCAGGGAGGCTTCTTAGTAAAATATGATGAGATATATTTATAAAGTGGGACATTTCAAATAAAGGAATACAAATAAAGGCTGCTTCTTTCTACAAATGTAAATATATGAAATATTCATTTCATCAAAGGAGGGTAAGATGCCACCAGCAGCTTTTATTTATTTTCTTACTGGATGCGATCAGTTAGCAGAGGTTCTGTCAAACATACCTGTGTTTGGGTCCACAGAGAAGTACGGGTGTCCCTGACTGATGCTGTAGACCAATTTGGCACTGTTCCCATACATACTGTCATCAGCATCTGTAGCTGTCACCTGGATGACCGATGTCCCTGAGAGACACACATTGACATCACAATCACAAGAAATGGCACCAGATCTGTGTTAATCCTGAGATGCTCATGAAAATTATAAGTAAAGAACAATCTAAACTCTCCCCCTGCAACAACTGAGCCCAGTGCAAGCCGTCCTTACCGATGTCAGACCTCTCAGGTACACTCCCGCTGTAAACCTCTTTGCTGAACTGAGGCTCGTTATCGTTGATGTCGTGGAGTTTGACAGTGAACTCCGTCTCGGGCTCCAGCTTCTGACCCGTCCGTTTGTTCACCACCGTGGCTTTGAGGATATAAAAAGCCTTTTCCTCGCGATCCAGGCGGCGAGTGGCATGCAGGTCACCATTATTCTCATCAATGACGAAGATGGTGCCAGCGCCCTCACCAGACAGAACATACTTGACTACGCCATTTCCGTGGTCCTGGTCTGACTGGAGCTGCAGATGGACACAGGCAGATGAATTATCGTTCTCTGAATAAATGAACTTCAACAAACCATAGTTTTATTCCTAGTCTAAATGAAACCAAACTTGTATGTTATGACTGTGGTTTTTATTAAGTATATAAACGTCTCCGTGTTCTCTGTGTTTACATAATTCAAATACACCCAGTTTATGTTGAAAAAAAGAACGTTTGCCCTGTTTGTTCAGCTCTTCCTGCAATGTTCTGTATTTTAAGAGTATCAGACCACCTTTAGTCTGAGACTTTGAGAATAAACTCAAATATAGGAGCAAAATATTCTATTTTATAATATTCTGTTTTTTCCCCTCAAACCTCACTGTGAACCTTGCTGCCTGAACATGTAGGCAGACCGCCCTCACCAGAACAACAGCATACGATGCATAAATAGGACATGACTACTGTTTGACAGAAGTAGTGTAACATTTATAATCAAGCAAACCCTGCAGGTCCAGGAGGACACTCAGGTGAACAAAGAGCGTGATTTGGTTTCTCATTTTCTGTTGACAGTTAACGGTACTTTTAAACATGACCGTTATCCTTCCCTGACATTAAAGGACGCTAGTGATATTCTTTGTCAGGTGTAGAACCAAAGCAACAATGAACGTGTCATACTAACAAGTACTCTGTGTGTGTGTGTGTGTGTGTGTCAGGGCCTGATATATCTTCTTCCTCTGTGCCGCAGAGCTCCATTGTTGTCTAAAAACTATACATTGTTTGTGAGGCGATGACTCATGTGTGACTAAGTTGTTTAGTTTGGAGGACCTGTTGAATATGTATGAGTGTCTTAAACACTGACCCGTATGAGCATTCAGCTTGAGTGGACCGAAATGAATCAACGCAATGAGCTAACGTATGTGTGTGCATTACCCCTGGGCATTTTTAATTTGTTGTGCCAGTGAAGCATGCGTAATTCTACGTCTCTATTGCAAATAGTGCAGGTGTTTCAGCCTCTGACAGGATTATTTCAGTTTGTTTAAATTTAAATTCTCCTTCTAGATTGTGGATGGAAGGAGCTTATTGATTGTACATGGATGTTGGAGAAAAAAGGTGGACAAGACAGTGGGTGATGGTGACACATTTATACAAGACAGAGGAAAGGAAGAAGAAAGAGGGAAACACAAAAGAAAGAGCAAAAGTCAGCTCCAGAGTGAGGAACAAAACAAGAATCTTCTGAAGGCAAAGAAGCCTGGCTGAAAATGAAGAGAGAGCAGCAGAAAGCCAGAGATTGTGTTGTGCCTGAAGGAGTAAACATCTATCGGATCCGCTGTGAGATCGGCTGCTTTTACGCTCATACCTGCAGCAATAACCCGGCTTGCTCTCTCTCGCCTCTTGTCTTTCTCTGTATCTCTCGACCCCGAGTAGCTTGCTGTTCACCTTTCATCCCTTCATCCCTGCTTTACTCCTTCAGGCCAGGTATTAGGGTGAAACCTTTGATTATACCTGTGTGTGTATGTGTGTGTGTGCATGTGTGTGAGTGAGCAAGCTATTATAGCTTTTACTTTTCCCACTACTTGTGAGTTACTTACATGTACAAGCACAGTGTGAGAATAGATTATATGAGGGTCCCATACTTTTATTTTATAAAGGATATGGTCTAAACTGGATTCATACAGAGTTTTCTAGCTGTTAAATTAAATATGATCTGATGACGTACACAGCCTGCTACAGGAATGAATCTGCACTAGGTCCTATGGGACCCATTAACCTGAACTTTGAAATCCTGTTTTGATTAGATTCCAGTCAAGTATGTTTTACCAGCCTGTGTGGCTCTGCCTGTGACAGACTCTGGAGAGTTTTGAGGTCCAGAGATGTGAGTAAAAAATGAAGTGAAAAAAAAGTGAAAAAGTGATGAAATAGGACAAAGTGGGCAAATGCCACAGTGTCTAACATACTGTATGTAACCCTAGCCCTAAAAGCAGTCACGCTGAGGGCTAAATTCCACTGAGCTCAGATGCAATGCGTTCCGTCTGCACCACAGCTAATCAAACCCCACCGGATGCACCGCAATCTGTTTCACTGTTCAGAAGTGTCCCAGAAGTGGCTCACTGCTCGGCTCCGTGGAGAATACATGTCTGTTCTGTAAAATACCCTGTGCAAACGTCTGATTGTAAAAACAGACACAGGGGATACTATTTAACTATGTAATATTTACATATTTAGAAGCAGATAAACAAAGAAAATGACCAAAGTCTAGTCAAGGTTTAAGTCTGGAGGGCAAAGCTCCAAACACTCCTGGTTAGGTTTGAAGTTATGTGGAGGACGGAACAAAACAGCATCATGGCTGCAACGTGACATGTGCCTCTCAGCTACCCTAGTCTGCATTCTTTTGGTATATATGTTGTGGAGAATGGAGCAAAAAATATGAAAACAGAGCTTCAAAAAGATCTGAAAAGAGACAAAAGCCAACAAATGTGATCAAATAATTTAATTTGGCCTGGTAACAAGCAATCTGAATACCAGAGACCAGTCAGTGCTGGCGAAATATCTGGCTGACACTTCTTATCATTCTGGTAAAGGAGGAAAACACACTGGATTGTTTCTGTTCTTATTCATGTGGAAAGTTTTCACATGTGGAAGTGAGCAGTGTCTCTAAAATGGCTGTGCTCAGTTAACATCTTCCTCCTGTTCTGGACAACCCAGACTTCCTGCCAGGTTAAGTCAGAGGCTTTAAAGCATGAACCAGTCTGAACCAAAGTGCTGTAAACACTAACAAACAAAGAACAAAGATTCTGCTCCTTCCATATGAATGCTGCATAAAATAAATGTTTTGTCATTAAATATGATGAATATGATTTTCAATTCTGCTGTAGAACTGTTTTTGGTATTTAAGGCTTAGAGTTATAAGAGGTAGACCCTGTGTGTCTCATTCTTGGGCTTCCAGATGGCCATATTACAAATATCAAACCCAAGGTTATTCAATATTGTGCTGCTGTGAAGACTATTTTGCTCTTTTTGATGAAAGATATTGCTACATCTCATGTATGCCGCCTTTTATCAGCCAATCAACCGCCTGTGCTCTGACCCATATAAGCAGTGGTTTAAATTGCTGTAATATAAAACCCAGACTAAGAGTCTAGAGCCATGCCAGCAGCTCTCTTATTTCACTGCTAGATAAACATTTTGAACCGAAAGTTACAGGATTATTAAAGTCTATAGGATCCAGTCATTGGGGGCCATGGCTACCTGTATCTAATTTCAAATCCACCACCAGTTTGGGTTTATATTATTTATTGCCAAGTTCCAACAGAGAGCTGCTGATATGATTTAGTCACTTTAATACCTGCTCCTGTTGATAGGGCTAGCTGAGCTAAAAAGACAAGGATTTCCATGGGATTGGTGGCTACCAATCTTATGGCTCATATGGGAGTGTTCTTTTAACACTTAATGAGAACATCCAGCAGTAGTTGTGATTTGTATGTGCAATCGCTTCATGGACAAAAGTCATCAGTCAATCAGTTATCAGGACTAAAAGGATGTTTTATTCATTGAGTGACTATAAGTGTTAAGTCATCTGCAAGGGGGACTGCCCATTGTTCCAATGGCGAATTATTCCAAAACCTTCAAAATGGTTTATTACATTATACAATAAGAAAGTAAATCTATAGATATGTTGGCCTTAATGTCTGGGATCTTAATATTGTTTATTTAAATGTGCTGGAAAGTCAGGTCATCATCATGGCAGCAATAGTCAGGTGACCTTTGTTGTCATGGTGACAATAATGAACAAGTGGTTAATATTGTGAAGCAGTCGCAGTTTGATTGGGTTTAGGCACCAAAACAACTTGGCTAGGTTCAGGAAAAGATTATATATTTCTATATGTTATGTTATATTCTCAGAAGTACAAGCCTCCGGAATAACAAACTGTTGGACAAATGAGCTTTTTGTCCAATGGAACATTTTTTGGTCTGTTGGGGTTTCAGAATAATGGGCCATTGGGACAATGGCATGGCACCGTCTGCAGTTTGTTATGTGGCGACTTAATGGGCTGTTATCATAACCAATAACTCAATGACTGGGTCAGCTTTTGAGCTCCGGCCTTCAAAACTCACTTTCCTGCCCATACCAATGAGCCTTGATGGGAAACAAGAGTGCTGACTCACAGCCTCTTCTTCTTCCTCTACAAAAATCAAAATCTGCAGACCTTGCCTGTTGGAGTTTTGCTGGGTTGTCAATGAGAGGATTTTCCTTTCAACTTAATATCTCTGCTCCCACAGAAGTCCTGTTCCACTGAACCAAAAAAAAAAAAAAAAAAAAAAAGCCAGACCAGGGTCTGCTTAAGCCATTGATGTTATAACAATGCAGAAATCCTTTGAAATGTATCTAAATTCAGTTCTGCTCAGGAGGGCTGCTGATTCCATATCTGAGATTTGACCGAAAAGAGTGAAGGTTTTAGCCTTCTTTATCGTTATTGGCATTGATTTTGACTCAGTGCCGCGTGTCACTGTTCTATTTATGCTCACATTGATTCTAATTGGTACATATTAACAGATCAAAGGGGAGGCTAACAGAAAGTCTGAGGTGTTGACCCACCACATGCTGCTTCAGTAACAGCGTCAGTACCCCTTGGCATACATTCCACACAGCCAGGTTTCTTACCTCTGAATAGCCATCCAATTTTTCTCAGACATTTATAGCTGTTTTTGCCAAGATGGCGATGGCTACAGCTGTCCATTACTATGTCCATATTTTTTTTACATGGTCTACAGTTTCACCACCCTCTTTACTTCCACTAACTACTGATTATTTTCCACTATCTAAGATGGCCTTTTATACAGTTTGTAATAGCGACAACCCTGATGACTGACTAATTTGTAAAATGTGTACAGTTGTCCTTTAAAAGAAAATAGATGGCTGACAGACATTCCAGCAGATTTTAGTAAGAGTGCTTAAAAAGCCTTCTTCTCAGGCGTTAACATCCTGCCTGAATAGAGCGTTATAATTGCATGCATGAAACAAATAGTGGAATGCTGCGCTGAACTAAAATGATTCCTCCAGAGGAGAATAATGATTTTAATAAAATTTCAGTCTCTGGTTAGGCTGGACATTCTGTTGCAGTGGATGATGGATGATTCAGGGAACAACTAAACTACTCTAAACACAATTTTGCACAACTCTGATGAGACTGGGGGGATAATTAGACTCTTCCACACTTCCACACTTTTCAAAAACAGCAAAAAGCTATTTTTTTCCGCAGGGTCTTCCTGGCTCACTGCTGATAACCCCCCACTTAACCACACGCTACACACACACACACGCACACACACACACACACACACACACACACACATAAAAGATAACATTGCAAATCAGCAGTGTGGAGGGATGGGTCACACTTCATCTGCCTGGCTCTGGTTTATGAACAAGAAGAATTTTATCACCGACTGAAATATATATATAATCTTTTGTGTCTTTGGAAACCAGTCGTGCAGTGAAAACATTTGGAGGAATTTTGGAAAATTCAGGAGTTATTTTTGCCGGTGCCTGTGAGCCAAAGGAATCATTGAACAGATTGTTGAACAGATGCAGTGATAATGCAGCACTATACAGAAAACTGAGGACTCAACATGATTGTTTCAGCAAGGGCAAAGGTGATAATGCCACTGATCTCAGTGAAGTGCTTAAGTTTCTTCTTTCTTCTCTTCTTGTCTTTCTTTATTAGTCTAATTATTAAGTACTGAGATAAAGTTAACTTGTTAATTCACCTGACTTACCTCAAATTGATTTTCTCACTGCCTGTAGTTTCACTTGTTTAAGCTTTTAAGATGGCTGAATCTCTGATCCTAATACATCAGATGTGAATGAAATTTTCATTTGATCTGCAAAAACACTCAAAACATACAATGGAGAAAAAATCAGTTGCTCAGTCAGCATTTCTAAATTCACTGTATTTTTCAGGTTTCCAGACATGATGTTCACATCATAAATATTTTGTGAAGATATTTTCTGTCTGTGGTGGTAAAGTGTGTCTCTGTCTCAAGAAAATCCAGCTGATCTCAGGCCATTTTGAGTCTGTGCCAATATTTGTGTACCAACTGAGTTAATCAACAGGTGAAGATGGTTTCTGACTGTGTGGGCTACCAGTAAACGTAGTGTGACAATAAACGGATCTTGGGGACGTTGTTGCCTTTACATGGTAGTAGTCAGAGGAAGGTGACAGAGAATGTGGGGCCACCAAGACTGTCTGTATCCAATTAGAGTGCTGCTGGTAGCATATTCAGTTTTTTCAAAGCCAGGATAAAGGCTCAAAACTGTAATTGACTGTAACTGAGATATGGTGATGTGACCTACATTATACTGTGGGACCACAGAAAACTTGCTTTTTTTTTAAGTCATGCAGATTTGAAAGATCATCACAGCCATCCATCCAAATGTATCACACTTCAGTGAGTTTTGAGGAATTTGGCAAAAGAAAATGCAAACTCCACTGTTATGTGAGTATTTGGAGTTAGTTCACGAAATAAGCAGTGGGTGGAGTCAATTCTCCAGTCGTAAAATTTGAATCAATTAAAAAACAATGCATAGAACAGGATGTTAATAAGATATTTGTCTTTGTTTGATGTATTAATGTGAGGAAGGTTCCATCAGATCTGTGTGGAGCCATGTCATGTGACTTCAGCACGTATTCAGAAAAGACAAAAAACACCTGAAGCAAGCATAAAGACAGTTTTGTAAAATTGTGCATGAAAACACACGCATGTGATGGAGGCGACTTACCAGAAACTTCAAAGACATTTTTCATATTGGAAATGGTTTGACAAAAAATCCCAAACAGCGCCCTCTTACTCACTTTTTTTCAGAGCAACCAAATCATATGATGTAAGTGGACTGTTTTAATAATTAACTTTAATGCACAACTTTAAGGCCAAGCAGACACACATCTATGAATTATATATTGGACACATCATACCAGATATTCTAGTCATCATCATTAACTCATCATTAAAAAGTAGATTGGGAGCCAGAGCTTTCAGCTATCAAGCTCCTCTTCTGTGGAACAAACTACCTTTCTGGATTAAGGAGGCAGACACGGTCACCACATTCAAGACTAGACTTAAGACTTTTTAAGACTTTTTGATAGAGCTTATAGTTAGGGCTGGCTCAGGCCTTCCCTCAGTACCATATCTCCATTACAGTTTATAGTTACTGTGTCTCTCTATCTCTATCACAGGTTCCACTGCTACTGTAATCATTCTATCATTCATTGTAATTCATTGTCATTTTATCATTCATTGTAATTGTACAATATGTTTGTGTTGATTGTTCTGTACATGTGACATCCATTGCACGTCTGTCCGTCCTGGAAGAGGGATCCCTCCTCTGTGGCTCTTCCTGAGGTTTCTTCCACATTTTTTCCCTGTTAAAGGTTTTTTTTGTGGGCAAGTTTTTCCTCACTGGAACCGAGGGTCTAAGGACAGAGGGTGTCACTCCCTGTACAGATTGTAAAGCCCTCTGAGGCAAAATGTGTTTTGTGACTTTGGGCTATACAAATAAAATTTGATTTGATTTGATTTGATTAACAACTGACGGATACAAAACGATGATTCACACTTACAATACAACAGTTAGACAACTTAGGGTTGGGTCACAGTTATGTACTTTAAGATCATAAAACTAAAATGTCAACTAACAGAGATTTCCATGCTGAGATATCTATCCCTTTACTGTACGACCAAACAATTCATTGAGGACATCACACGAAGCTGAGTTCATTTGTTATTTAACAGGTGATGATAACCTATTTACTGTTTCATTTCTCTCCCATATATTCAGCTTCAAGCAAGCAGGAAACTGCACTAAATGTTCCTGTTTCTCTGTGGCTGTGAATGGAAGCTCAGCTTTTCTTCCTGGAGTCGACCTGCAGTGTTTTACCTTTTCCTTCTCTACTTGTCAGCAGACTTTGTCTTTCTGCTGTCCGTCACGTCTCCGCTTCTTCGAGCTCACTACTTGTTCTTCTTGTTTCTTGCCTGTTGTTCTTTTGTTCTACATGCCCCCCTCTTTTCAACTACTCCACTAACGCCGCCTTTTCTGTGCATATTCTCCACATACAACCCCCCCCCCCCCCCCCCACTCTCTCAACTTCTTTCCCTTTCTCTCTCCCTCTCTCCTTTTGATGCTTGCTGCCTGTTCTCTCCAGCAGTGTTCAGTCTGATTTGATCTGTCAGTCTGCAGGGCTGCAACACCTCCGTGCTTTCACCTAACACGAGCTGACGAAGCCTGCGGACATTTCACCACAGCGCATTTCCAGAGCAGAGCATGCTTTCTGGAGTCCTTATGTGTCCCAGATCACTGTCTCTGCTACCATATCTCCACCATACTGCTGTCTCTTACAGTTTTTCACAATCACCTTCATGCTGACAGTGGTACCACATTTATTAGTTACCACAGAAAGACTTTTTCTGCTCATTGCTATTTCTAACTCAAATTGAAAGAGCTTGCAGCAGTGGGTCTTACTGTGCCCGTAGGATTCAGAGATCCAGGGTTACACTCAATCGCGTTGTAATTTTTGTTTAAACGATACTGAAGAATAGTTTGCCCTGGTGGCTTTTTCTTAGAGACTGGATGATAACCAGTGTACTGTATTCATATATAAAAACACAGGTCTATTATCACCATAGTTGACTAAAACACAACTGCACGAAATATCCACAGACACAAATCACTCATTAGGCATCAATCAAATGTATGAAGAATGCATGAAGAGTTTTTCTCACATCTGTCTGAGGGCTGCAGAATGTGCACTTGACTCTTAGGATGATACATAAAAGTCTTGTGCATGCAACATCTGGGGAAATGTGATGACACACCTCCTGTAAGTAGAGTGAGAGCTGAAGCAGGAAGGCGGTCTGTAAACTGTGATGGACATCAGTGGTCTGTCTGATTCATTCTGACTCACTTCTTTCTAGTTGCCGTGTTACCGCATCCTGGAAGTTAACTGGATGTGAAAAATACATTTATTACTTATAAGGAAGACAGTAAGAATGATCTGTGAAGCTTTCGATGGCCCTGCTGACTCTGTGTATGAACACAGAGCTGCTTGTGTCACATTTTTACGGCTTCATGGAATACTTTCAGATTTTGGCTCCTGGACATGGAGCTGTAGTTGGAGCGTGGCAGTTTAAGCCTGGAGTTGTTTGTTATTTGTTGTTTACTTGCAAGGAAAAGGTTGATGTGAAGCTGAATGTATCTGAAGGTAGTGCTTGCTATGCAGCTGAATATTAATAAAATGGATGAATATTCTGTATTGGATGATTTTCTATACTCCAAGGTATCAGGAGTAAAAACATGTTATTAATGTTTGCCTAACCATACTGTTGCTCCTGCTGAACACATCTCATCCCTGCTAATCTGTCTCCAAACCATATTGTTGTCACTATGTCATATCTGAAGCACCCAGCAGACCCCCTGCAGTGAAGGCAGCACCCCAGCAGGGAGGGAAAGTCTGCTGACACTGTTTTGCTTCTCTCTGTGTTTACCTCAATCATGGCAAACTCTTGTTTGTTTCAAAGCTTACTTTGTTTTGTGCTGTCAGACAGCGGGCTTCATACAGAGCAGCACAATACCTCCCGGCATCTGGCTACTGATCAAACAGCACAGCTCCAACTATCAGCACTCTGCACTGTGTGCTAACTTCACTAATAGGCCAAGGAGTGAGAAACTCCTCGATATTAAACAGAGCAGCCGGTTAGATCATGAACATCCCCACATAACCTTGCTGTCTGTGCACGAGCTAAGTGAACATTATACTCTTCATTATGAGCAATCACACATCAGCTGACAGCATGTTTCATATGCAGCTTTACCAGAGGCTTCATGTGTTTCTAGTCAATTTTTAAATTAGTTTGATCGTGCTTTATTTCCCATTTTTAGTCTACTGTATGTTCTGCAGGTTGACACAGGGTGGATGAGGAGAGCAGCATTTCATGTACCAGCTTCTAAATCTGAGTCTGACTTGCAATTTATGCCACAAAATAATGACACAATGGGATTTGTTTCCAATGATTAGAGAGAGAGAGAGAGAGAGAGAGAGAGAGAGAGAGACAGACAGACAGACAGAGACAGAGAGCATTGCTTGAGAGACACAGAGTAAGAATAACAGAGAGCGAGCGCTGGCCTTGATAAAGCTGTTATTAATCAGCTAAATAAACAGTTATTTGCTGACATCACAGCGGTTACATTCAGCAGGTATAGACACGCCCACAGCAACCCATTATCAGCTCCCCTGATCCTGTGTGAATTCACACTAAACAAATACTCTGAGTACTCGTTGCAGTAATAGTACAGTATAATATATTTTTAGCATATTGTTTCATGTCATCTGTATGAGGTTCAGTGTGCTTGTGCATGTTGATAAATTTCAGCATTCCATTCATTACAGTTATTAATTAATGAATTAAAAATAATGACACTGCCTCAGAAAGTTGACATTCAGCAAAGCAGAACAGCCTCATTTACAACCTGCCAAGCAGAAGCTGGCACTGAACAGAAAAAAACAGTCTAGACATCACATTTTGCATTTCAGTTAAAGGTTATGAATGACATCTAGAGAAAATTCTAATTGCTTTGGAGACAAGTTTCTAAATTGGGCGCTGCTCAGGAGGAGGTAGAGATACAGGGACTGCCAGCAGCGCTGTTGATGTCGACTGGTCGAGTAGACCTATGATCAAGAACGACGGCAACACACACAACAACAGCAACCACCATTTTACTGCTGCACCTGGTATCAACCAGGACAACTCATGCTTTGAAAAACACAAAATATAAAGAAAACTTACTGGATTTAAGGATAAGAGGCCCTTTAAAAAGCAAATTAGAAAAATGTATTATTGTACTGTGTGACTGAACCTGGATACAGCGCTGCTACTCAGCTCTGCCTTCCAAAAGAAAAACTACTGTTGACAGGACACCTTGAACTGCCAACAAGGTCAATTTTGACTCTTTCTGTCGTGAATTTTTGATGCATGAATCTGTCATATTTGTAGAAGAGATAAAAAACTCTTGCGGGTCAGGCCAGTCGTACTAACCCTACTGCGCAGATTCAGTGGGCACCGTAAGGAGGAGGCAAACCCAGAAGTTTGGCGAAACTTCAGCGTACGTGCCATGGAGCATTCTCACTGGACTGAATAGGTTCCATCTTTGAGTCTGGCATCCATTTCTAATAATACACCCATGGTGCAGTGCAGCAAACTGTAAAACTACTAAGTGCTATGACATGCTGAATGCTGTCTTGGGCCACCAACTGCCTTGTCCCTTTCCCAGCAGTGTCCTGGATTCTAGGTTGTCATGTTGTATCTCATCAGTAACAATGTTGTGTGTCCCATGGTGGCTTAGCTCACAAACAATGTATATAAATGACATTGTCGGTTTTCCCCTTTTAACCCTCTAGACTCCAGCAGAATTCTACATTCTGCTGCAGCTCTATCTCAGAAACAGAAAGAAAACTAATGAAACTCAAACTGTTGAAAACAGAGATTTCATTCATGACAACCAACAACAGTACAGCTATATGAGACAAAAAAACAGCTAATTTAAATGTGTAAAAGTCAATATGACCCAGTCATTCCACCGCTTCGCTGACTTGTCCCCCAGAAAACAGCCTCCATCTGGGCAGTGAGAGCCGGGTTAACCCTGCTGTTTATCTACAGTGATTATGTGATGAAATTTAGAGCAACCCACACTGTTGAAACAAACAGCAGTAATGTGGTAGTAGGTTGTCTCTTTGGCAACTTATATGAGAAAAGATTCTTAAATTTACGTGCTGCGACCCAGTCAGTCCTCCCTGCGAGCAAAAGGCTTGAACTCACAATGTCTTTGTCTCTTTCCACTCTGCACGGTGGGTCAGGATCTGCCTGACAACACGATGTGACAGCTTCCAGAGGATTGTAAAGCCAGAACGACACATTTTTAGATTTGAAACCCACCAAATACTCATATATCACTCACTGCGATAAAGATGTATATTTCTGGTTCCAGTTATTGATGACTTAAATGTAGACTGTGCAAAGCTCAGTTTTTTTCCATGTATTTTGATACACTGGGAACAGTTTGATAATGACGTGTACTCCCAGGCACTAGAGCGAGCTATAGGAAGGGTACTATGTTGTTTTTAAACAATGTCTTTCACGCTTTAGCAGTAGCAGCACAAAGACTGTAGCTGTGGAACATGTTGAGACAGAACAATGCATGTGGATATTATGGAAACGGTTGGAAAGTATTAAAACACATAACTCTGGACATAAAAGTGACAGATAACATGTTGTATATAAGAATGAGAGGATCAGCTGAGTTTTGGTTAGAGATAAACTGGGTGGTGGTGACATTAAGACATCCTGCATGGGAGTTATATGAACAGATGTCTCTGCATGTGAGGTGAGCAGTCTCTACACCTTCCTCATATATTCACTTCACATTGTACATTCTGCCTTTGTGCCATTTTCTTCCTGTCAACTTCTCGGCCTCTCTGTCCCGAATGTGTACTTCATGGCGCAGTCGCAGGGCCACAAACACATCATCATCAACACAAGTCTACAGTTCGGAGGAGCAAAAAAATTTCACGCTGTAACAGTTTTAGATATTACGTTATTTTGACAGTGTGAGGAAGTACAGCTGCAGCAGAGGTGCTTTCAATGCACCACAAAAACTACAGAACTCTGACACAAATCCAAAGTTGCCTAAAATACATGCTGTACACTGCTTCCAGTGCTTCCACTGGGAGCTCCAGAATTTTAGGTGATTATGACTTACAGCTGTTCTTTAAAGGACCACTGGGGTGTGCCAAAGTTGAAAATCTTCAAATTCTACAGATAGCGGCTTAAAAGTTCCATTACTCTCCTTTTTTTAATCACTTGTGTGCAGACCTTCACAGACATTACACTGAGACACAGAGCAACAATAGCGTTCATTTGGAGTTGCTGTTTCTGGCCACATAATGAGTGCAAGTCCAATAGTCACTCTCTGTTTAGTTCTGGTTTGGTCTCTCGAGGAAAATGTCTGCCTTTAGCTATGAAGTTCTGCACTATTTTCACCAGCTAATTGCCAACTTTGTGTTCTGCTGTTTGGCAGCTAGTGAACAGCGGGCAGATCAGGGCTGTTCTTGCTGAAAACAGCCCGACGCTGCTGCTGCTGAAAATGAGGTTGATGAGCACACTGAAAATGGACTTAACAGTGAAGATATGGGCCATGAAGCCAAGGGGCCAATAAATTATTAGTCAGTAAAGGGAAATTTACATTATTACGTCTGATTCCTATGATAAAATGATGGGGTTGGGGTTGTGAATGATAACAATGCATTCTAAATTGTAAAGCTTGTGAAAGACTTTATTATGTTTTCTTTCCCTCAGGTATGCTTAAAATACAGGTTAAGAACTTACTGTGCATCGCTAAAAATATTTATTAATACCATGTCAGAGCTACAGGATTACAGGATAATGCTCATGCTAATATTAATTCTAAAGCATAGTGTACCAGCAGAACAAGCAGAGGAAAGTCACAAAGTCTCGTAATAACCACGTCAAGTTTGTTATAGCTGCAAACCATGTACTGCGAGTATTGAACCAAGTGAGGTTGTTGTTTTTTGTTCATGAATTTCACTTTTAACTTTGTAGAAGAGAGACTGCATCACTTGAAACATTACACTGTTTCTGTGTGTATATCTTCATTATGTAAACTATACTAAATGGTAGACGATCCACCATTCTTGAGCACACTTGTCTCGTAATGAGCATCAGTAGTGACTGAATTCATTATACTTGCAGACACAGAAGTCATGGGCAAAATGGGTAAAGAGTGATTAACTTCAGCATAATTTCATATTAATACAGCCTGCAATTTAGAGAAGAAAGACAAACATGACTGATGAGTGTCTTTCCAACTAATCAAGGGATTTTTTTTACCATATGGTGCTATTTCAACGTTCAGTGAAAGCAGCTCTTACCTTGCCGATGTACTGGTAGTCAGTGCCTGTATACTCCTCCTGCAGGAAAAACTGGTTCCACATCCAGCCTCGTCTCACTCTTTTGAGCAGCTTCTCCACTCTGACTGCTGCTGCAGCTCCTTCTCCATCTACCGCCTCAATCTTCCGTCCATTCAAAGACAAAGCGAACAGGGATGGGCCAAGACACAGAACACATACAAAGCCCAGTAAGATAGTCCTCATTTTTCCAGAGGAGATTGGGGATGTACAGGTAACAAATGTTTTATCTTCCCAGCTGGACCACCTTAAATTGGGAGGTGAATCTATCAGTCATAGTCCTGAAGAGCTGAAAAGGAAGCAGAGAAACAGCAGTGAGAACATGGCTGGGCTAAACATTTAATAAGACTGCACTGATGAAGCCGTGGTTCAATTTATGCATTTCTTGGCACCTGCTTCATGTAGGAGTGCAGAATTTTCATCTTATTGATTTGGAAATGTATGTAAATTGAAGTGGTAAATAGAAACAACGCAGCAGGAACAAACAGCTTCTTAATCATCGTTTACAGCTGCAGCACACTGGTCTTACTGGTACATCATTGCATCATCTCTACAAACAAATATCTGCATATGGATGCAGGATCTGGAGGCAAGACTGGCATCAGAAGTGTTCTGGGTTCCATTTCTGGTCCAGTTAGTATTGACCAATCACGTTTGAGTACACTAAATGGTCACCAGAAGGTCATTTTTGAGAAGGTTTACACCAGCCTCCATTTCTTCTAACTGCACATTAACAAAAAATGTCTAGTTTACATTGACTGCATATGAAAATGCTTTGCAGTCAAATTGAAAGTCCTGTTTTCTAATGAAAAATATGGATACATGTACAATTTTGGTGCATGCCTGCGACATGTGACACAGACTGAAATAAAGGCTTATTTGAGCAGCACTATTGAACAACTTTGCCTTCACTGCATAAAGAGTGTGATGAATACAGTAGACATTTCACTGATATGGTTCCTGCTCATTACATGGGATAATTCTGGGGTATATCATATAAACTTCTTAATCTCAGTGCCCTAACAGCTATAGTAAATGAAACAGCCAAGCGCCCTGCATGAACACATGAACTCTACAGAGAGCTCTATCATAAACGGACCCAACACTTTTTACACAGCCATGCTGAATCTTCTTCCTCTCCCCTGAGAACGCTGAATATTCCTATTTAGCACGCCTGTCTCTCCATAAACAAAGATTTATTTTTGCCTAGCATAAGGAGGACGACACATAAATGCACTCGAAGCTCCCACCGCCCCGCTGTACAGTCATTAGTAACACGTGGAGAAAGACGTTTTACTAAAGCAACAGAGTCACACTATCGTTTCACATTAAAACAACAGAGGCAGAGATCCAGTGAAAGGAGTGCGGAGCAGCTGTGAGGCAGAGACACAGAGCATTACTGAGACCAGTGAGAAGATTCTGACAAGGTTACGAAATCTGAAAGATAAATGTAATCTTCATTGCCACTGCTGAAGGCTGAGGCTTGAAAAGGCCTTTTTATCAGGATGTGTTTACACAAAGAGAGGTGTGAATTACTCACAAATGACTGCACTTCCACTGATGGTACGTGTGATGATGGAGGTCATGTTAAACACTTTCTTTAACAATACATTCTTTACATTCTTGCTGTCCTTCATCCATCTCTGCTCATGAGCTGACACCTTTCTTCTTTAAAGCTGCACTAATTGATATTTTCCACACTGACAATGGAGTACATGTGTAAGGTAGTGATGAACCCAAAGAGTTTTCACTGCTGTGTTGATTAGCTGCACACACCATGTGTGTGTGTGTGTGAGTGAAGGGGCACTTTGTTTAAATTTCTCCCGCTCCCTCTCTCTCATTCACTACGTCTCTTGACCACAGCAAACTAAAACGTTTTACCTGAGAAGCTGGTATATGAAATAAAAAAAGCTAGAACACACACAAACACTTCATAGAATCATAGTTTCAAATTAACTGTATAGCTCTCAGTTTTCACACTCACATTTCAGGTTGACTGTGGATGAGTTTGACACGTGAATGTAGAATTGGACACTGCAGCATGATATCAGGCTAAAATGTGTGATTGTTTTATTTCTATGTTGTATTAAGAGTAGAGATCTTGCAGCAGCTGTGAGGACTTTGCAGCACCTTGTTACAGAACTTACTAACTTATACTACAAGAACATATACTAAAGTTACATTGGTACATTTCATTTGGTTTGGACTGAGTCCAGGTGTAAATGTTAACCTTCATTTGATTGGCTTGAAGAGGCAGAGAGCTGTATGGCTCACTGTCACCACATTTCTCTCCGTCTTTCATCTCTCCTTTGGATCCAAATTTAGACTTATGCTGTTCTTCATTTCCGCCTCTCCTTCATCACCAGGGTGAATATGAATGTTCTCTGGAAATAACATGTCATCTCAGCACTGATGTGAACTAGCCATACAGATTACAGAGTGGCTTTACAACAGCAGTTAGTAGTATATGTTTAAATATTCACTTCACACTGACTGAGAACATCTCCTTCCTCTCTCTGCATGCATTGTTGCAGGGAGACAAATTGTCCTGGTTTTAAATAAACATTTTCCTCCAAAAATCAGATTGACCACTGACTTAGTGGTTGTAGCCACTGAAAAACACTCAAAAAAGTGTCTTTGTGCACTTAAAAACTGCACTGGGTCAATAAATCCATACGCATTCACGTTGAAGGATCTGGAAGGAACGCTTACACAGCAATTACGACACTGAAAGGAAATGTGCTTTTATCTTCCCACACAGAGCTCTGTCAGTGTCTTGCTGCAACAAGCAAAAATAATGTTCTTTTTTATCTGAGCTACTTTCCATACAAATGTAACCCGTTACATTGTGTCGACACGGCACGGCAACACTTTGTTCACACCAGATCAACGTTTGTAGAGTTCACAAAGACCTTTTTTTTTCTTTTTTGGAGCGTAACGAGTGTGAGAGTGTGTGTTTTGAGGCTGCTCATCAAGGGAGAACAGACACGATCACGAACCTGGCTGATTAAAATGACTAAGTGACTAATCAGCTAATTATGCACATTGTGCACTGGCCTTGCAGAGCTTGATTTGAAGGATAATCCTCTACATCAGTTCACAGTTTCAGCACTAGGGTGCAGCCCTGATATGCAGCCGTGATTTTCCAACCACCACAACATGACTGTGCTGCTCCACCAGCATAGAAGCATCTTATTCTGATCAGTCAAAGTACCCTGCATTGTAAATTCTGACTGGATTGAACAGATCCATGTTTAGGTCTTAGTTCTTCTTTTTAGGTTAATTATTGATGTTGTTGAGGGATCCTCGCTCGCTTGTTCCCTGTCTCTTGCCCTTTCTTGTCTCTATCTTGCTCTGTCTAATGCTTCCTCTCCGCCTGTGCTGCATTAGGCCCATTAAGTTGGTGCTTTATGAAAAGGCTTTAATTGAATCAGGTGAAGAACACACAGGAGACTGATTGATTCTGGCTGGACGCCTTCACTTGCTTTTTAACGAGCCTCGCTGCTCCATTATTGTGCACTGAAAGAGGCCGGGGCCTTCAAGTTTTCCAGTTCAAAGGGATTTCCCACATCGCCTAGTTATTCTAGTGTGTGTCTGCATGTGTGTGTGTGTGTGTGTGTGTATGTGAAGTCACCAAAATGCTCTTAAAGCACTGCAGCACTGGAGTCTGGCACTTCAAGGAGTCAAAATCAACAAAATCACAGCAGATGAACTTGGCCGTGTGCAGATAATTCATTTTCAGTGTTTATGATTAGAACTCACATTGACAAAATGACGTGTTTCTCTTTTCACTTGTTGTTTATTAAATGTTAAAGCAGCAGATGCCTGAGAGCAAAGCCTTCACATAGCGCTTTTGTGAAATGTTTTTAAGATATTTGTCCATCACGAAACAGATTGGGGTCTTCAAGGAAAATAAAACATTCAGCAGTTGACTGTTGTAAAGGACCTCACCGTGTTTACACATCTAGGCCAAGTTACTAAAAGACACTACAGCATACCAATGTGTTTCTTTTCAGGCATCCAAGGATCATTTCAGCATGGATTGAAAATCAACTACGACAGCACAGCTCTGAACAACACATTTTTCTCCTGCCATCATTTTTGTTAAGTAGAATAAACAGACCTTAACCAATCCCTTGCATGCATTAATGGTAAAATATTTAACTCAAACAATAATGGGAGAGCAGATTGTGAGCTGGATGTGGGAGCGGCTGCATCAAGAGATGTGATTATATCCTGCAACAGAGCTCGTTCCCCATCAGGTTGATTGTGTGTGATGATCAGGCTGGAAACTTTTCAAACACTCTGCCGTGATCCTTTTTTCATGCAGCGGAGCTACAGAACACACTGACTGACAGGGCGTGGCTGTACAAGTATCAATGGAACTCTTGACAGTTATTTCAGTCTATGAGCAGTTGATGTTGAGCGGCATCGGATCAAAAGGCTTAACTGTACAAATTGAATGTAAACACTACAGACTGGACACTTATTCAATGCAGTGCCTGCTGAATGATGCTGCAGTCACGTTGGTAGAGGTCAGGGTCAGTGAAACTGGGGTTCATGTTGGGAACCTCTGCTAATATGCCACAATGCCACACATTACATTACAATCACTCCAACAGCGGCACATGCATGAAGAGTTTAGAAATAAATCTGCTTTAAAACACCATTGTGCAACTTTTCTCTCATGAACTGACGTCTGCTGAATCCTGTTAATGCTACACTGACTCGTTATCAGGTGAATGGTGTCTCTGTCATTCAAACCTCAAACTGGGTATGATCGCCTGCAAGAAGTTCACTTGACATAACACTTGACAGCACTAAGTCACACACCACCAACTATTTGACTGATTTTGGTGAAACTGGATCATATTTTATGGAGAAAATGTTTTCTGGTTTTCCCTCTGATGTCCTCTGGCTGCTCCGCCTCAACTCTCTGTGATTTACAGAGTTTCCTCATGGACAGTGAATTAAATTGCTGCCAACTGACTGACTTTTAGTGGTCGGTGAGAGCTTGGTGAAATAAAAGGCTGAAAGACAGACGCCGAGCTGGGCTGACTGCTGCTGGACTAGTCAGTAATATTAGCTGCTGCTGTGTCTGCTGTTGGTGACCTGGTTGATGTTTGGCTGTTAGCAAAGTTTCAAAGAAGTTAGTTAGCAAAGTAATCAGAAGAAATACTCGAGTACAGATGAACATGTTTACCGGGGGGGGGGTTCAGTGTGAAACTGAAACTGTAACACCCCAGTTTCAGTTTCACACTGAAACTGGGGTGTTACATCATAAAAAAAGTATGTAATGTTTCTTGAAATGATGCCTGTCCAAAACCATTCAGTCATTACAAACACACCGTCTGTGTTTGTTGTGTTGGTATGTTGAGTTCAAGTACAGTACAGAAACAGAGAGCTGAGTCTTTTCAATGTGACGTTGAGACTCAAAGCTGAACGATTAGAAACACAAAGCACTCGTTCACAGCTGCATATAACACTCCGTAGTCTGTGGCCAACACAATGCAGCTAGAACTCTGTGGCCTTTTCAACTAAACAGGATTGTAACTAGGTGGCCTGTGTGAGCTGATGTATCCAAAACAGTAGTGAGACAGTTATTAAAGCAGTCAGCATTCATACAGCAGTCTCACCCAGTTTAGAACAGCAGCACAGCACGAACATGGTGCTTCCGCTCCAATCTCCCCTCCTTTGTCTTTACAAACAGTGATAAATGTTCATGACCTTCAGGTGACAATCACAGCGCCTCTCCTCCTCTGTCGCCTCCATCTCCTACTTCTCCTGATACATGGCTGTGTACGCGTGTGTGTGTGTGTGCTTTCTCTGTGTGTATGTATGTGTTGCCACCTTGCAGACAGCCACTGAGACCTCTGACAACTCCCAGAGGACCAATTAGAGGTGAAAAAAGGAGAATGTCAGCCACCGAGCAGCTTGTGTAAGTGTGTGTGTGCATTTGTGTGCGCCTGTGCATGTGTGTGTGTGTGTGTATGAGAGACAAGTACAAACCCAGCCACCCCTTTCCATCAGAATAGACCAGCCATCTGAAGGCAGCCAACAGCATCCACACCGCCTGTCCAGTTTTAACTCACACACTCCCTCTGTCTCTCCCTCAGACACACACAAACATGCTGACATGCACGGACACACATACACACACACACACACACACACACACACTCTGAGAGCCGTCAGATAGTCCAGTCCCCGGTCCTTGGGAGTGTGAAGTCTCATTATGAATAAACCATAAATGAGGTGCAGAAGCTGCACCTTGACTTTAGACACTTGACTACAAGTTTTTAAAGAGTGAACTTTTCTGCAACTTTTTTTGTGATCTGCATGACATCACCATGAATCATTATCTTTAATAAAGATCACACACCACAGACACAATGTCATTTAGTTCCTCTGTCAGTCAGCCAGTCAGTTAGGCGGTCATGGTTAATACATGTATGTCCTTCTAATCCACTTACTTCTTGTTAGATATTCAGTCTGAGGGGGAACACAGAGAGAACCAGCCAGGCACTAACCCAGTTTTTTGGCTTGATGTATGTAAACATCATAACTGGGTTATGATTGTGACAAGCCCAGATAACTCATTTAAAAAAGTTGCACTGGCATGGAAACATCTTCCTGCTTTCCATTAGTTTTCATATTTGCAGATTGTGATATTTGCTATACTACTTCTGCTGTTAATACTGATTTATTTGTGTACCATATATCACACAATATCATGGATGTTCGGGATTATCAGATTAAGAAATCTATAGTAGTATATGTAGTAATAATAGAAGTAATAATAATAACCAGAACATCCATTTTTTGCTGCTACAGAAAATGAAATAGGATGAAAAAGCATAAATCTACAAGAAATAAATAATTTATCTGGCAGTCATTTGAACCATCAAAATATTATGTGAGGTCTTTTAAAATAAACAATTTGTATTACTGAACATTATTAACACCTATGCGTTTCTTGGCAAGCTGTTTTTGAGCTCCACTTTCTTTCCTAAATATTATTATTTTCAGGAAAAGATCATTATGAAAGGTAGAACAAAAAGCTCAGGTATTAATAAATTGGAGATCCAAACAATATCAAAAATGTGAGATACAGAGTTACAATCATCCTTCAAGCAGGGTAAGACACACACTTTTTCTATCTTTCCTGGTGATAATGGATGGTGCTGCGCTTTCTCAAGTCGCTGTGGGAAGAATTTAAAAAGAACTTGAGACAGAGTTCAAACCCTGCCAACTTTCACATCTCTGCACACCTGGCCAAGTGGGTCTGCCTGCTGGATCATTGGTTTTGGAAAATGACATTTGGATTGTTGGACACAGCCTCCACCACCACCCAAAATTCTGACATCATAAAGGTTTGGGGGAGGTGGTTTCAGACACTGTTCAATGATCTGACAAGCAACTCCGAGCCCTTCAGGGTTTACAGTCAGGCTAGCATGGCGTTAGATGAAAAGTCAGGGGATTCATCCTAAGACCAGGAAGGTCTGTTGCAAATGTCATGGAAATCCAAGAATGCTGGTCCAGAGTTCTCTCTGAAGGAACAACTGACTGAACACCACCTGTCGTGGCTGAACAGCAAGACTGAGTGAATTATTCACAGTCAGATCACAGTGTGTGGACTGTTTCCACAACATGTCCTGGATGTCACTTCTTGTTGTGTACTATCATGTGAAAGCAATACTTTAATTTCCAGAGATGCAGACTTAAACTCTCTGAATTCTGCAGAGAGTATTTACAGTTGGTGAAGTCTGAGGACTGCGAATAAGAAGGCATACGAGTCCGTGCTCCTTGCTCTGCCTTACTACTGGACACTTGACGATAGCGTGCTCTTCCTTGACTTGTTTGTGAAAATCTGACCAATGCGTGTGCAGTGCTGCCCTCTGAGAAACTCTGAATATAGCTGCAGTTTGTAGCAGCACATGATCATGAAAATAAATTGGACCTAAATAGTTTTCTCTGTTGATCTGACAGTTATGAAAAAAAAAAAATCTAAAATGCTATTAATATCTAAAGATGAATAAATGCATCTGATGAAAAGAGGGAAATCCTATGATGTGTTGAGCTGTCTCAGCACTGTTGGACTTCCCAGCTCTGGCTGTGGCTCTCAGTCCATTGGCTCCTACTGAAGATGTAAATCTTGAAAACCTGATAAACGGCTTGGCTGACAAAGCGTCACAGGGTTCACAATCTTATGGAAGCTGTAAGACTGTGTTGGAGCCGTGGATGGATGCTGTTTTGTAACGGAGGACTGACTGGGTCACGGCGACTTTTCCACATAAAATCTCCAAAATCTTTTCTCATAGAGCTCACAGTTCCAGCTCGCTCAGGGTGGCTCAGGATTGCTGAGTCCTGAACTGGTCCTTAGTTCTGCTGCTGCAGGACTAGACTACTGGGGGACTTCCCATGATGCACTGAGCACTTCTCTTCTTCTCTCTCTCTCCATCTGTACACATTCATCTCCCATTAATGCATGTTGCTAACTTAGCTTCGTCCACAGTGTTTCTACTTTCTCAACTCTCAGGCTCTCATGGATCTCATGGAGCTGCAACTAGATCAGCCATCTGTGGAGCCTGCTGCTGTGGCCTTGATGACACATGACATGTCATAATATAAGCAGAACATTGATTAGTAGTGAGGACTTTGGTTGTTTGGTTGAGAAAGCAAAGTCAAATGTCATACACATGAACCCATGACCTACAATATAACTACCAAAGGGCACATTAGATCACATTAAAGCCCCATTAGAAGTGAGCCACTGCTGCCCAGACAAGGTAAAAGGGAGCCGCTGTGTGCCGCGTATTGATTTATTCATGGAAATATTGATTGGTATTTGTGTCTGGACATCCAGCCACAGAACGAGAGCAGACTGTTTGCATATACTGATGTATAGGGAGATGAAAAAAACATGTCTCACATGTCTTGAGTGGTCAATTTATACAAACAGTGAAGAGTTGTCGTCACGTCACTTCTGATGGTTACTAGGATTTGTGGACTGTGGTGAAAGCAGCTTGCAGTGTTCAGTAAAAGTGTCTCTTCTCACCAGGTCAAAACAGATTTTTGAAGAAGTGAATGTCGATCCTGATGCATACAAATTAATGAGACACACACTGGCCAAGCCACTTACCAGGGTTTAGAATTCTGTGGGCTATCGGGCAGCCAGCCACTCAGGGAGCACCGCAGCAGCTATGTCAGCTCTTCAGCATTCATTGTGTCCAGGTAGTCATCATCCACCCAGACAAGCTTTACAGCCCTCTGTTACAAAGCTGAGATCGATAATATAAACACATCAATATACACACATATCGTCCACACACAAACACAGTGATCCAGTGTACAGACAGTGTGCAGTCCACAAGCTGCCATCACTCTGTTCTCAACACTCCTGCTGTGTTCAAGACTCTTACCGACATCCCCAAACTCTCTGATACAGCCAAGAAAACCAACACATGAGTCTGAGGGGGCGGTACATAAGTCCTAAAGCAAAGACTACAACTCTCACAGGTCCACATTAGTTTGAGGAGCCATGGAAATAACATAATGAGTCCTCTACACAGACAGAAATACACCTTCCAGCTCAGAATGTCTCTTTCGCACAGTTTCTGCCAAAGAAGCAAAACAAGAGACAAATTTACCTTAACTGCTGAGAACACAACCTATTGGGCTAAGTGTGACTGCTGAGGCCCAAATGAACCGCAGCCAAACCTTAGACTGGGTTTTGCACAGAACAACTGTGGTTTCATCTTTGTTCCAAAAGTACTCACACTCACTTATTATTACTCTTAACTAAATCTAACCATGCGCAACATTTTTACATTATAGACAACTATAATTGAATTCTCAATTATCACATAATCTTTCTGTTGGAGGAAGATCAGCGACAATATCTTATCAATATCAATATCTTGTATCTTCTATCTGTATTTTAGAATCCATAGTAACTGAACTGGTTAATTGATCTGTCTAAATTAAAGTGACCTCAGAGTTCCAACTTCAGAATAAAAGAGCCCAATCTTCTCTATTTTAAAAGACACAAAAAGCCAAGCCAGCTTCATATTTTGAAATGACGTATGAACAGTTCACCTGCACCGAGCTGTAAGTGGCTCAGTACTGACCCCTGTGGTAAATAAAGGCCATTGACTCTGGCAATTGCCGAGAACCAGTCAGTGTGTTCTCCTCCATTGTACACAAGGAACAGCAGAGACTCCAGCCAAGCTTAAAAGAGCCACAAAAAGACGAGATTTCTGCTTTATTGGAAATGCTTTCATTTCACTTTTACAAGATTTCAGACTACAGGGATTAAGACTAAGTGGTTGGTTTGGCAAATGTGCTGGCTTAACTTCCTCACCTCTGACACCTCTGCAGCAGCTTCACTAAAACTTTTCAATGGCATGCATCCAGATGGGGCAGACACAATTAAATCACCTGCTCTGTTACCACTCTGTCCACAAAGAGACAGATCACTCATATCAACTGAATACATGTGAAATATGTTGGAATGTTGTTTGGTGTTCATGAACATGAACAAAACACTGTTGATCCACAGGAAGCAGGAACACACTTTACAGTTACAGTTTTTACCTCTACACTTTATTCAGTTTCTATTATTGCTGTGTGCAAACACAGACTATATGCATCATTTATCACAGCTGAGCGCGCTACACAGAGAGACTCTCTGAAAAACACAACAGTTTACTTCAAAGAAATATCAAGAAGGCGTTGAAGTCTCATTTGTGTTGCACTGATGCTTTTCACCCGCAGGTCTTCTCTGCTTAAGTCTGCAGTACTAATAGGTTAGATGTAAGTGCTGGATGCACATCAGAAATAGCCACTGTTTGGTCAAGACTGTTTTATATGTGGGGACATGACATTCAGACTTATGCTCATCAACAAACCAAGATGACTCTATAAAACATAAAAGTTACAGCTGCATTCATGCTGCTCAGTGCACAGAGTCATTTATATCATTGACATTTTGTAATGTTGTTGTAGATGGTTATTTTTGACCTATGTCAGTACTTTATTATAGAATATTTGAATAAATGGGTTTGTTTGGTATAAATAAAAATAATGTAAATCACTTACATCCTTTGTCTATGTTCAAATTAAGGCAGACATTTGGAAGCCTAAGTGGGCGTTCAGACAGGGACAGGCAAACTGGACGCCGGCATCGTTTCAATTCATTTCAGTGGGGGTCGTGCGTTTCCGCACCGGCAGCCCAAAATGCAGGTGTTGCTGCAAAAAATGTCACCGCTGTGGAGCAAGAGAAGTTGAGAGATTCAACTTTTGGGAAACCGGAGCCCCACGTCACACTGCAGCAGCCAATCAGACACTCAGATCGGTCAAACCTCCACAGACAGCCTGAAATGTCTCTGAAGCAGAGACTATCCAGGTGGATTCATGGACTGAACTCTGATCATCTACCTGTGTGTGTGATCTCACTTTGTTCATTTCATGCACCAGCTTCTAAATCTGAGTCTGACTCACAATTTACAAAATAATGACACAAAGAAGCTGAATTTGATTTGAGAGAGAGAGCTTTGGTAGAGAGACATAGAGTAACAATAACAGAGAGCGAGCGAAGGCCTTGATAAAGCTGTTATTAATCAGAGAAATAACGTTATTTCCTGATTGTTTCACAGCGGTTACATTCAGCAGGTATACACAGGTGCACAGCAACCCACCTCAGCTCCCCTCACCCCCCCAACACCGCACTCCCCACTGGTTGCCGGTTTGCCTGTCCCTGTCTGAACACACTCTAAACATCATTTTACAACAGAATCATTACTCTATTCACATCTTGTTCAAAATATATCAGTGAACAAGCTTCTTCCAGTAAAAAGTCTACTGTCATGTTTTGGAAAGGTTGGTATCACAACAACATAAGGATTTTTAAAAACAAAGTAAAGTTACAAGCTGTGGCTGCACAGCAGTCTGAACTAAATACGTCAGCCTTTTCTAGCAGCAGCATGATGACTGACTGCTGCTTATTTTAAGTACATTTAATTTGTCTGGATGGATCTACAGCCTAGACACTCTTCAGGTCTGCAGCCTGCTGTACAAAATAATAATAATTCAGTTACTCAGATGGAAACACTACAGTTCGTAGACACAAAAAAAACAACTTTAAACCAAATTTAAAGCGATGATAAATAATGACTTATTTTATCATATGATGCGTGGGCCCTTTAAATTGGATTAGAATGCATGATGTAGAATATCATCGTCTTATTTTACTAACCATGACCTTTCCGATATTGTTAGGAAAGTTCAGTTGTCAAACGTGAGAGCCTCCTTCATTACTTTCTATTGACTAATTGGAAATGTGCACGAGGCTCAGACGCGTTCACAAAGCATTTTAAATGGCTTACAGGGAAATAAAATGTTTGTGAATGTGAAAGCGAGTGACGGTGACTAAAACAATTTCCAGTTCCACTTGCACCAACATTACTTACATATGACTTTAGTTATTGCTACATAAACAATGTGTTATCTCATTAACTGTTTACCATCACTCCAACAAAGCGCATTATTAGTGGTGTAATGAGGAAAGTGGGCATGCTTGTCATCATAGATTATAACTTAGACTCAAACACAGCTTTCTTTGCACAGCAGAGGTTCTCCAGTCTTCATGTAACTTGTGACATAAATAATGTGAGTGAGACCCGAGCAGACCCGAACCCGAACTCACCTGTTCACATAATATTAAGGCTTAAAGTTATGCAGAATTAAGAGCGTGGACACTTTGACTGCTAAGATAGTGATAGCCAAAGCCACCACAGTGAGCTTCACAAAGCCTCTTCAGATACCTGTGGGTGATGTCTCAGAGACTACAGACAGAGAGAGGTGGCTGCATCAGGGCCAAAGTAACACATTGTTACATTTACCTTATCAGATGCAATAATCATTCAGGCCAGTGATCAGTCAACACTTCATTTCCACCACTGTACCAACAAGTATCATGTGTGAAATAAAAATCTGAGCCCATGATTTGCTAACCCACTTACTCTGATCACACCAAAACAATATGAATGTCCTATCAGTGTCACACACAACTTAGCTCACGCTAACTAAAATCACTGCTCATCCAACAAAACCACATCACCATGAAGAGTTCAGGCCGGGTTTTGAGGTCACTCAGGAAATCAATGAACTTGACTCACAGTGTGACAGCGAGGTTAGTGCCCACAAACAGTCAGCTGGCACTGAGTTCTCGTTGCCCAGCAGCCACTGTATATTTGTTTGTACTTACTTGTATTTGATGTCTCTGCATAAAGCATAGCATGACGTTATTAGCATCATATTAAAAACCTGCAGAACCTGCCTGTCCCCTCTGCTACAGAGCATGGAGCTGGTGTGTGTTTATGTGTGTGTGTGTGAGGGGGGTGGGGCTGTTCATACAAAAGCTCTCAACCCTGTATGTGTCCATTAAATGACCTACATATATGGTATTTAATGCAGCAGTTTGGACAGAGGAGAATAAATGGATATTAAACTCTGATGTGAACACACACATCTGATCCAACGCTCTGAGCTCTCTGTATTATACTCATTTACGAGCAGGCTTTTAGTGGAGTGTAACGGTTCACAGGAACTGACAAAGCACACAACAGGACATGTACATTGGGGGTCATGTAATCCCTGCCCCCTACATGCTTGACCCTGACACACACACACACACACACTTATACTCATTGGGTGACCCATCCCCAGCAATTACAAAGTCCCAACCAGCCTAATCCCTCATGCAACCTGAGCTGCTTTAATCTTAACAAAGGGGAGATAATAGATGTTGAAATGTGTGTGTGTGTGTGTGTGTGTGTGTGTGTGTGTGTGTGTGTGTGAGAGAGAGACATTTGGTTTAACCATCGGAGATTTAGTTCAAGTTTTACACCTTTGCAGAGTTTAAAGGGCTCCTTTTGTCTCAGTCTGTATTTTTGGCATGAAAGCTCCTCACAAAGATACATTTCAGTGTGTGTGTGTGTGTTTGTGTGTGTGTGTGTGAGAGAGAGAGAGATACAGAGAGAGAGAGAGATACAGAGAGAGAGAGAGAGAGAGAGAGAGAGACAGAGAGAGAGGACTGATGATTGTTGCCATGTGCATCAACAACAATTAGTGATGGATAGTGTTGTTGGTACCAGATGGTCCTTTAGGATTTACAGTGTTATATAACCACAGAAGGGGCTCAATGAGGATGGTGGTGGGAGGGGTTCAGGCTGAGAGACCTGACACATCATGAGCAGCTTTTATCACACACCAGCAGACCCAAAACACAGCAGGGGACAGTTTGGAAAATCAGTGACCTGAAATCCTGGAAGGTGACGTCACAGTCTTCTTCTGGAGGGGTGAGGGCGCTTTCTCTGGACAGGGGGAGGATTTCAGCATGGCTGCCACATTTAGATTTTTAATATGATTTAATATTATTTTAATATGTCTGATAAAACTTTAAGAAATAGCAGAATCAGCTTGAAACAAACAGCATGTCTAATATCTGGGTGATTGTAGAATGTACTTTTCTCCTGAGGTTCTGACCCTACATGGTTTCTACATGTATGAAAGGCATCCTCAGGTCATTTTACCACCCAAACATATTCACTTTATGGCAGAGACAAGCAGCAAGAAGGTAGAAGGAGCAAATAATTGGGTTTCTCTTTGCTTCTGATCAATAACAAGGATTGGGACTGGAACAAATAATAAACTAATTGTTTGAGCAATAGATTGGACTCAATGTTCCCAGACCAGCGGTCTGAATGAAATCTACCGGGTCTTAAATAATGGCAGTTCTAGCTGTCAAATGAGTTCCACTCAAAATGAACATGTGTACATGTAAACAGAACAATTATGCTGAGCGTGAGAAAGAGAGAGAATGAACACATGAGAATCATGTTTCTCATGTTTTATTAACATTCATGTATTAACAAAATATGAATGTTACATCTTTTTTAAAATATATAATCTACACCTCTATAATGCAGCCATAGTGGCAGTGTGTGGCAGTATTTACCTCAGGACTGAAAGTATTTGAATGAAGTTGCCTCGGTCAGAGCTGCAGTAAATACGTGCAGTATGAACACACACAGCTAACATCAAGCGAGCATCCATCCCTCATGATCAATGTGAGAACAAACATCTTCAAAAATCACATTTTCTACGTGCTGTTCATTCTGCGTTTTACACTTTTCATGCTCCACTGTTGCAACTCTTGGTTGTGTTTACATAATGTTTATGTAAGCCCTATTCTTATTTTTATCTGATGTTTCCTCGCTCTGGTCCCACAGTAATGGCAATAGCTGCTGCTACAATCATTAAATACACATTTGATGCTCCCCTAAATAAATAAAATGTCCTTCCAGCCTGCTGCTACAGTTCTGAAAGTTAACTCTTGAGATTTAGGGGCACTGTTGGACTCAATAACAAAAACTTTCAAGTCTTGTCATTGTAGTAAAATTAGCACAAAAAACAATCTTTTAAAGACAGTGAAGTAACTTTGCTTGAGTAACACTGAACTCTGTACTGAAAGGCTTTAGTCTGCCACATTTTAAAGGACTGTGTGTTTTCTCATTGTGTGTGTGTTTATGAAGGACGGTAGTGATGCTCTGTTTGCGTTTCTTTCATTCACAAGGACATTTTATCATGAGAACTTCTGTTTTATGGCTGCCACAGAGCCGAGAAACAGCAGGAACACACACACACACAGGGACAATGCTTTTGTCACTCTCCTTTGGAATGCAACAGCCCATTACTATGCAAATGACCAGACATCTATGCTTGTAAACTACTGTGTGTTTACATGAGAGCGTAGGAGTGTAAAAACACACAGACAGGACAGGGCTGACTTTAAAGAGAGCCTCCAGTTAAGATGAACATCTAAGATGTGCTCCAGTAATCCACTTTAATTTCCTGACTTTGGAGAGAACATGCAGACGCCTCATCGCAGCCTTCTTCTATACATTACATCCTCCTCCTAGCTGTGGGGATCAGCAGAATTTCCTCTTATCTTAATCTCTTCTGCAAGGGATGAATCCAATTTGGGGAGCAGTTTAGCAGTCTAGTGAGAAAAAAATCTACTTGTTCCAGAAAGCACAATCAAATATTTATATTCAGCCAGCTCCAGCTTCCAGGCCACTCGTTTCTGTGTCACATCCAAAAGTGACCAATATTAAGCACTCTGGTGACTATTCAGGCTCAGAACTAGCAGATAAAGATGGAGGAAGTGAAGGTCTCTGTTCACATATGCATGCAACTGACAACCCTTTTCATCTTGGGATATCTACCAATAAATATACACTCAGTTGGAAGTACACCTCTCTCTGCAGTGTCATGCAGCAGTCCTGAGATAAACCCTCCTTTCACAAACATTCTGATATTCTATTTTTTATTTTATTTTGGTGATTCATGGAGGCTGCAGGTAGCTGCTATGCTCTAAAATGGAGTATACCATTATTGATATTATGGACAGAATATGTCTCAAATTTTTTACTGCAGCAGAAAATGAAGCATCACAGAAATGGACTGCCTCTTGGGGTGTTGTTTAGCTCAGATGGTAGAGCATCCCAATGTACAAAGGCTCAGTCCTTGCTGCAGCGGCCCAGAAAAAACAAAAAGAAAAAAACAAGAAATGCCTCTTGTCACTCACAAATTCACAGATTTAAGAAATGCAATGCTTCCTTTGCTACTGGTCTGAGGTGTAGCCCCCATCCAATGCATGCTGGGATAGCCTCCGGCCTCCAGCCTCCTGTAACCCTGAACACGATCAGTGCGTATAGAAAACTGATGGATGGAGCAGAGATCAGTGAGAGAGCAGCTCACAGCCTTGGTGGTGGGTGGTGGCTAAAAGAGGAGCACACTGTTCTGTATATTATCTAACACAATACTATAGATTCTGTCCAAGGCCATGGCGAACGAAGCACACTCAGCTTTAAGTGGACATCTATTGTCCTCAGGGATTAAAGTCTCGTATTGACTTGCATGCCTCACAAATCCAACAGACAAGCTCCCAAACAACACTGAAACATTTTGAGAAATCACAGATCAAATCTGTTTCAAACATGACTACCTTCATTAAAATCAGAGGTAATCAATACATTCCCAATATAAATTAGAGTTATGCTTCAGTTCCTATCATTGCCAGTACAAATATGTTGTATGCATTTGCTATTGAAACAATCTGACAGAGGAATACAGTGAAGATAAAAAGTGGGCCAGGAAACACGTAGGAAAAAGACACCCCATCCAGAGCACTTATAAAAGCTCTCTTTGAAATACAGTCTTTTATGATACTGTTTTATCACAGCAGCATGTCCTGTCCAATCCAATCCAATCAAAGTGAACCATAATCAAACAAGGAATGAAAGTGAACAACTTAACCTTTGTCTTTGCACTGCTTTACCATCCACCTCTTTTCCACAGCCCCCCAAGTCAGATAAAATACCATTAACTCTAACTATGATTCATTTGTGAGCGAGTCTATTAACTATTCTGTTTCTACCCAAACATATACACTTTGTCCTGCTCCCTCTCTTCCTCTCACCTCCAATTAAAGCAGACAAAGCCTGACAATGAGGAGCACTTCATGCCAAACAAATAAGACAGTTGCATATGGAACAATAGTCTCCTTGAGTGTGTTTACCTCTCTGTCTTTTACAGCCTGTGGAACAAGATGGAGGTCAACATGTGGGTTAATGGTCGATTCGGAGCTGCTCAGGTCAAAACGCAGGTTTCCCGGTCATTTGAATGGGTGGAGGTGGTTTAGGATGTGGCGGTGGAGAAGCTGAAACAGAATCAACTTAAAAATATAACAGGATGTTTGCTATGGTGATCAGGCCAATCAAACTACTCCATAGTCAGCCTGAAATGTCACTGACACTGAGCTCTATCCAGGTGGAGTTCATGGACTAAACTGCTGTATGCTACTTTCAGTTTTGTGCTTGGTTCATTACAAGAAACTTCTTTTGGTTTCTGTCCGTTTGCCTTGAAAGAGAGACAGCTGTGGTCGAAACATTTGAATTTCTTGCTGCATGTAAATGTACTGAATGAGAATGAGGGAGAAGTGATGGAATCAAGATCTGTGCTATGAACAATAAGCCACCTCCACACGTGGCTCATCGGGCATGCAGACAATACATTTTTTCTCACTCATTTTCTTCAGCTAAATCTGGTTTTTGGTGTTTTTTCTGCGCATCATATAAGGATGCAATACTTATTATTTCTGCAACACCTGCAGTGTGAATTTAAAATGTGAGGGTGTTGACAACGACTTAGCACCTAAACATGACAAGGCTTTAAAGGAATACACTGCACAAAATCTATATTTTCACAAACAGATTCACACCTGTGGGCCTGACAGGCTGCTGTGATAGCTTCACTGCTTTGCGAAGGACAGCAGCTGCGTTAATGTTAAGTCACAACAGATAAAATGGATTCCACTCGAGACGTACTGTAAAAGGATACAAAACCCAACTATTGATCCATATATTCAGCATCTCTCAACAAGCATAATCTATATCACACTAACATATCTATTAACATTATGGCTCTGCGCAACCATGAGAGTTCAAGAACACCAAGCAAGAAAATATATAAATATGTATATATGTGTGTGTGTGTACATATATACGAGGGGTGTGTACTGGGGTGCAACAATACGTAAAATTCACGTTTCCATTCTTTTTTTATACTTTAGTTTCACGGTTCGATATTTTTTCGATACAAAAAGGAGAAATGCCTTTTTAAATTTGTAGTTTATGAAATTACCAACATTTGTTTCAACTCAAAAGTACAGTTTTATTAAATTATTAAATTAAATTTCAGGGTCATACTTAATACACAAAGCAAAGTAGTTCCAAATGCCAGATCTGAAGGATGGTGGAGGATCTTCGATTTCAGGTATATTTAAGGCATTAGCCATGTTGCAACGAGCTAGCTTTGCATATAGCTTCTGTCTCAGCAGCTTGGTCTGAATGAATGTGGGAGGCACAGCTTAGTGAATCTGTGCTCGACAACGCAGCCTAAGGTGGGGTAGTCGCGCCATCGTCAGAAGTTGATAACATAAATATGAAATTGCAGATTATTCGATTCATAGTGCAGACTGAAATCGAGAGCACTGTATCGAATCTATCGTTCAATTCAGATACATGTATTGTTGCACATGACAACAAATGAATGGTCATGTGGCTCCATGTTTACTGGATGTGTGAATGAATGTTTGCTAACATTTCATATCACATCTGTAACATGGTAATATGTTGTCGGAATTTGGGTGCTGAATCCATCGTCACCTCCTTCATCACCATCTGCTACGATGCAGCCACTGCCAAGGACCTAGCATTCTTTTCTAAGAAGGTGACTGGCTGTAATCTGCCATCCCTTCCTCTAAGACTGAGCAGAAAAGCTTGTGGTCGACCCCCCCCCACCCTGGACATCAACTCTTTCAAACACTCTTCACTGTCAGGAGGCTGCAGCCACCACAAGAACTGTTCCTTCCTGACTGAAGCTGGCCTCCACATCAAGACCCGGGACCCCCACTGAGTCAAGTTACCTCTTTTCATATAGAGTAGATGTAAACTGTGCTTTATATTAATAATTCATATTACTTACAGAGACCAAACGATTTCTGCAAACTCTATATACACATACATATGTGTAGCATATTTTTATTTAGCATATTTATTTTTATCTTTACTGTTTCAAAGTTCTTCTTGCTGTAGCAGAAAAAAAACCCCAACAAAAACAATTTCACTTCCTTTGGACTTCTGCAGTGTTCACTCGTGTTGGCTACTGTGTCAGTGTGAAAGTAGCCTTTGAACCAGGGTCCACCACTGCAAAACTCTTGAGTGAAATTACATATTGTGCTCTTGTCACCACTCTTACACTGATTATTTTCTGTGGTCCATTTGTATTTTCAACAAGGTTCTCCTCTTTGTTACTGCAGGTTAGCTATCACATTCTAATTAAACATTTTGCAAGTTAGTCTAGAATAAAAATAAAACAAGCCTCTCATCCGATTTCAGTCAAAACAGCACAGTGGTCTCAAGAATTCCGACACGCTGTCACGTCTTTTCATTCTCTCTGACCCAGCTTTGATGAACAGCGATCTACTGCATTTGCAAACACACTGGGCCCAGAAGAGCTGTAATTGGAGGAGCTGTCAAGTCAGAGCAGGGGAAGGCTGAAGTTGTCTTCAAACAACAATTTAACAGCTCCCTTCCTGGAAGATGCAGCTGAACACCTGTCAGAGGAAAACTGTTCATTTGATGTGAATGTTTTCTGCAGTGTGTTAAAAGTTGCTGCTTTTCACACGTGTACCAATTTTGGTATGTGCTGCTGTCTGAGTTACACACTGTATTAAAATGCTTCTTTGGCCCATACTTTCCATGCGATTATACACCACCGTGGTGAGAGAGGTCCGCGGGTTAGAAAAACAGACGTGGGCACTGTTTGAGTCCAGGAAAATGAGGATGATCAAACACACACCTCTATTACAGCAATGCTGCTACTTAATCCAATTGATGTACCTGATGATGCATCTAGACCATATCAGTGTTATCAGCCTTCACACACACACACACACACACACACACACGCATACAGAGCACAAAGCCTATTGTCAGGGCAGTTGTCAAATATCAACATAAATTAGCACACAGAGCAGTTTCAGGGCTTCATTAGCATCCAGAGCTTCTATAATTAAATGTGTGTGAGTGGCTCCGTCACATGACATCATATACAGAGTTTTTTAATCAGTCATTGCTTTAATAAGACTATGCATTACAACTTACCAACAGCATCTGCACCAACACAATATGTCTTCCTCTGGTGGATACAGTAACTCTGTGCTGAACCTAGGGATGCACAATAACCTTTTTTAAAAACCGACACCGATAACCGATAACACACACACATAGACATATAAATATATGATCATGACCTGAAATCATGGCATTAATACTATGAACAAACCCCAAAACATGTCTGACTCTTTAAATGGAGATATTTATTTTCCAATCTATTGGCAAGCCTCTCAAAACAAAATTAAAAAAACTAAAATAAAATAAAATAAAGGCCCGGGATCACAAACTGAATATATATAGAACGACACAAGTTAGATTCAGACATTTTTATGTAAACACAATCTGAAAAAGTGCATTCCTCAATAACAATAAAGGAAAACAGTGCAGAAACTACATCTCTCTATCGTAAACCATTTTGGAAATTTCACTTTCAACTTTCAACTCAATCCGTCCTCAGAGGGTTAGACAGTGAAACATATGAGGCAGCCTTGCACACAGGGCACCCAGCATCCCACTTGTCTCTGACTGGAATGGTATGTGTTTTTTGGGGGTTTTTTTTGCAGTTAATCTGTGAAGCTGCACTTTTGTTTTGGCATTTAGCCAAAAACCAGACAATTTCATGAAGTTATAAGGACGTAAAAAGTGGACATGTTCAGGCAAAAGAGGACGTTTGGTCACCATAAATAACAAGCAACCTGCCTTCTTCTGAAAGGTTGAAAAAGTCCCACACAGTGGACGCCATTTTGTCTGTTTTTAAACGTAAGCACACTGTGCTGCATTCACTGTGTGATGGAAATTCCCTGTTTCCACGTTTGCTAGTCGTTCTTTCTGCAGTTTTAAGTTTATGTTTCTATTGTTGTGATGTGTAACATGTAGAAAAATACTGTGGATATCAATTCAAGTCAGCAACTACCAAAGTTATGACCGAGTTAACAAGTTCTTTTCCGACATGAGGGGGTATTCTCGAATTTTCCCAGTCAGAAAAAGTTTTTCTGATTATGACAACGTCACTTGAACGCAGCATTCACTGCAGGACAGTCAGGTCTCATAGTGGGAGCGGGGCACTGCAGTGCTGGCAAAATTATAAATGTTATCGGGGCTATTCGTTGTGATATCGGACATATCGGAATGATGTAATAATTTCCTATTATCAGCCCGATAATTATCGTGCAGCCCTAGCTGAACCCCATAATGACTTTGCACACAGTTAGTGATCGCTGATGCTGCTCCAAGCAGCTTATCTTATTTGTCACGCATTTCCACAACTAAAGCTCACACTCTCACAGTCAGAGGCTGAATGTTCCACTGACATTCTAAGCAAGCCTGGCAGGTTCACTAGTCATGCAAAACTCTTTATTTTTTTCTGATTAATATGACTAGATTATACTGATGTACACGGGCTGCAGTGCTAAGTTACATCAACATGAGCATGAAGGTAGACCTTCAACTAACAATCATTTCCTCGCTGTTTGCCGTGTCCAAAACTCAAAACATTTTAGTCTATAATATTTACAGTTGAATATTTAAGAAAATAAGCATCTACACCACTAGATGCCACTAAATCTTACACACTGCACCTTTAAAAAAGACGATGAGTTGAACAGAATAGTAGCAAATACAAACAGGGAGCGTGTGTTTAACACAAAGAAAGCAACTCAAACCAACTCTTACTAACCAACAACCCTTGTCACACTGTCTGAATGTTAAACACTGTGGCTCCACTAAAATCAAGATGCCATTAGTGCAACCTCTTCAAAGACAAAAGAACTCCAGACTGAAAGGAAGCAGTGTTTGAGAGCTGAAAAGAAAGCTAAAGGTACAAAGCTCGTGGTAATAACCAGCTATTCACAGACTTAATATGATCTCACATGTAAAAGACCTAAGCCCTAAAAATGTCTCTCACTCTTCTGAACAAGCCAAAATAATCCCCGGTTTTGATTTATCAATGGCACGGGGGAACGCTCTTCCCCCGCTGTCTGTCTTCTGGAAAATGATATAAATGAAGGTCATCAGATCCTGGGATCATCTAATCTGATCATCATATTGATCATTTGTGTCAGTTTGAGCTCAGTGTCTCAGGCTCTTTTTACATCATCCCAACAGAAGACCTGCCACTGCTTACCCTCTTTATACCAGAATTGATCGTTCATGTGCTAAATGCTCACACTTGAGTGCAACCCTGGACCCTGTTAGTGAAATAAGAACAACCAGTCTCACCCATTCCCTAAAAATGAGAATGCCTCAACTATCCTCTACCTTGCTTTAAAGACACTGTTTTGGGGCGTATTCATGACATTTAGGGTGCTTTAGTCGGGGGACTCTCTGGGCAGGGAATCTGACACCTTCATTTGGTTTGGTTCACTTTCACAGTTTAGAAAGACCAAACCGCCTGGACAACGCCATGCTGTTACAACAGCTGCTCATCTGGGGGCAGTGTTGCCCAAACGAGCACTGACCAGGAAGAAAAAAAAAAGCACCAGAAAGGAGAAAACCTGGCTCATTGATTGGCCAGCACCAAAAACAGAAATCTATATCTACAAAAACAAACAATGGAGCAACACCACATTTATGCAGTCTTTGGGTTTTTGTTTTTAGTCTGGTCTTCAGACCTAATTGTTTTTTTTTTCATATGAAGCTGCCTAGTATGAGCAACAGGCGTGGCAGCAAGCTATCCAGCATGTTGCTCTGTACATGAGACGCATGCAGCAGAAGCGTTTGTTTGCATCTACCACTGTAAGTGAACCAGGGTTCTCTTGCAAGTGAACTGAGACCCATGTGTTAAGGGGGACCAGAGTTTGCTTGTGCTTGAGTATTCACACATGACGAAGTGGACTATCGGAGGAAGTGAACACTGGTCTGTTTAAAGCAGACCATTTAAAATATGAACATCTCTGCTGCTCTCAGTCAGCTTAATAAACACATTAAGCCCATTTCCAAGGCCTGATTTGGACTGACACGCTAAAATACTTGTTCATTCAGGCTTTTCTGGTCATCTCAGGAGCATTGCTATACTTAGATCCATCCTGAGTTTCAGCGATACAGAGGATTACACACTTTTATCTCTTCCTCCCTTAACTGCTGCAGTGCCCTGTTTGTTTGCCGAAACCGAAAAGAGAACGCCTCCAGTGTGGTGAGAGTGCTGAAGCAATGCTTTTACCCACAACAAAGAGAAGGGCCAGGCATCTCCCTCTCCTCACTGATGGCTTCACTGATTTTTGTAGTGATTATGTGCAAATGTTTTTCCTGGCCTGGCTCCAGGTTATCTCACTGAACTTTTGACTGCTTTTACAGACTACACACTGTCCTGACTGTTACTGTGTCCAGGCTGAAGGCCAAAGGTGACTGACGTCTTGCCACCATGGCTCTGTGTGCTGGAATTGTTCATATCTTCCTTCAAATGATCTATGTTCTGTTAGGTTTACGTATTTGTTATTCGACTCACCTTGTTTGTTACTTTTATTTTATCTTACTGCTCTTCATCCTTCATTCATTATACTGATCTTTTATTTATCTTTGTAAAGCAGTAAACACTCCTTCACCATTTCTGCACAATCTTCTGGATAAACCCTGGACGTGGTTAAAAAACCTGGAAATTAAGTGAGTGCCCACATGGAAAGAACCTATATGAGGATATATACACATATATGAAACCTATATGCAGAATATCTGTACATATATGGTTGGTAGTCCGATTCTCACTCTCACTGCTCGAAGATCGGAAAGGCCTTGCCACAGCTGAAGTGTGTTCCGACAGGTGGCAACTGAATGAGTTAAATACTTTAATACTTTTATACAACACAATACTTTAATAAACCAGAACTCATCAGTAACTGTTCAAATAAATTAAGAAACTTGAAAATCTGTACAGATTTAAGTCTGGACAGGTTCCTGTTTCAGTGTCTGATAGATACGTGAACAATAATATCTAAAGCATGTTGGAATGAACAAATGTGTTGCTTTTTTGTTTTTAAAAGTTCCAAACAGAAACAGACAGTTGGTCTACGGTTAGCTCTGTTGGAAATAAGATCACGGAAAACAAAGCAGAGCTCCGGTCAAAGAGCCGCTGTGTTTCATTAGTGATCGAGGGTCACTTGTGCTTTTTTGGACTAGGTAACAAGCTTGACATCAAAGTATTTGGGAGGGTAAATGGCTACGACAGTGTTCACTGTGATGTTTAGAAATGGACATAAAAATGCATCTTTTATGTCACACACCTTTAAACATTTAAACATGAACATGAATAAACCTAATAAACTATTTAGGATTTAAAACTCGTTTTAACTGAGTAATGTTTGATTTATTATTTTATGTCCCCCAAAAAATATGTATTCACAGCTGATTTCTGCTCTCTGACATTATTTCAAGTGTAAAATACAAGTGTTTGTCCCAGGCCACAACCAGTTAAAAGTTCTCTAAATTTTCAGAGTTTTCCCACATTCATGTGCAATACAGCACTGTCAGCTGTTTGTCACCATGTATCTCCAAACAAGGCCACCACTGATGTGCTCTGATTTAGATTAAACACAGATAGGTTAGGGTCAGGACCACCCTGGGGTTTAAACCAGGCTGAAAAGCAGTGTTGCCTTAAAGGCAAAGCTTAGGGAAACAAAGTGCTCTATTGTAGTTTTGAGACTTGCCCATAGTGGTCACAAACAATACATCCTGGTACATGCAGGCACTGTGGGAGAGGCTTTCTGAGCCACTTTTTCTGTCAGTGTCAATGTTACCCCAGTGAATGTAGTTTTAATAAACTGCACAGTCTGCCAGCACAGACTGCATGCCTATACAATCAGGGGGAAAATAATCTCATAATATTCCTGCTTTGTGGCAACAATGTCGAGAAGATCGGACAAATTCTTCATAATGGCAGTGGCTTCTGGTATATTTAGGACATTTACTATCCACCAAAGGAACTGTTGTTCAATTCAACTATATCACACAGCCCACTGCTGCCTGGAGAAGAGTAGTGGTGGAAGAGGATTATGGGAGTAACACACAAGCCACTTCTCACGGCTGAAAAGAGAACACACTCACTGGGTGCTGGATTGGATGCAGACCTGATTTCTTCAGAGTCTGATTTCATTCAGACTAATTGTCCCAATAAACTCATTAAATGCCAAGCAGGCAGCAGGCTATCTCAGACTCTTTGATAAATGCAAGCGATGGGCTGTTATAGGCTGCAGCAAGGTCACATCTGAGTCAGTGAGGAATGTTTGTGAGGACTGACTCAGGCCACATAACTGGAATGATGGATGCCAGTGCTAAGTACATTTCTAAACTGCTTCCATGCATGCTGGGAAACCCCAGAATCCTACAAAGCATAAATCAATGGATCTCAACGAGGGGTCTGAATTACCTGCCAAGCCTTTGAATTCCACAGGGCCGTCAAGGGTTTCCACACTTGACTTTTTAAGGGTTAAGAGTTGACTACAGTGTAAGAATGAACAATCAAAATCTTAAGAGTTAGAGTCTGCAGTTCTACTGGGCCAATATTTAGGTCTTTGGATACAAACCAGTCAGTCAGTGCATAAAATACATTTCTGTTTTGACTGAGTACTTTCAATGGCATCCATCTGTAAAATTGGTGACAGAACTGGCTTTAAAAGCTTCTGACTCAGACTCACTCAACTATTTCATTAGTATTCTTTCAGTGGAGACTTTTATGACTAGAGGCTTTTACGCCATGCAAAAACTAGACTTATGGGTTCAATGTTTTGCTATAAAAGCGGGCATCAAGAGTTAACCTCCAAGAACTCTATTTATCTTTATTCCACAAAACCCATCTCATATCCAACTCATTTTTCCTACTCATCGAAACTCGAAGCCAAATCACTCATAAAAGAGAAGATTTATTATATTATTAAATATATATTATATTTGTGATTAAAACAATATTAAACATTGTTGCTACACTACTGCCCAGATGTTGCACACCCCATCCCTCTGGCAATTGAAAGCAGGTCAAACACAACACTGAGCAGCCTGATTTGCTGCAACCGTTTGACCTAAACCTGCTACCATGACCATTCAAGCTGTCCAGTCTGGAACAACACACACACAAACACACACATGTTCAACTGTGCTGGGATCTAACTCAGTCTGACAGACACTCATTAAATACAGAAAGCCACCAAAGCCATCAGACACAGCTCTGACACAGAGACAAAGCAAGGAGGCAAATAGCCTTTTAAAAAACATTTGCTCTGAATGACGCTTCGCACGATGTATGGACATGGATGTGACAATAAATCAAAATGACTCTATATCTTCTGATCACATGCTAACTTCAAGATGTGGAAGGACCAAGATGGAGTCAAAGAGAGAGAGAGAGAGTTGGAAAAGAATATGAGTTGGAGGATCAGCTTCACTCCATTCTGCGTCCGTATGCGTGTGTGTGCGTGTGTGTATGTATTAAAACCCCAATCAAATAGAAAGCTAACACTACGCCATTAATGTTTTAAGATTTTTTTTTCCAGCAGTTAAGTGTAAAATATTTCACTAAGCCACAATGTCCTTCAGTCACAGAGCCTCGTGTTCAGCAGCGGTGTGTGCTGTGAAATTATCACGCAAAACCACATTTATGTCACGAGGAAAAAACACCAAACATGACAAGAATTCAAACTTGGCCATGAATAAAGGCACATTTCAAAAGTTGCTGTGAACACATCTCAAGCCGTCATTTGAGCCTCTGTACAACTCAGCGTGCGGCGGGTCTTCTCTCCACCCCCCTTTAAAATCAAACGCATCCAGACGTGTTATCACGATGGAATGCAAAGAACTCATTAAAAGTCTCCATGTTTCATTAAACTGCTAATATGATAACTTCCGTACAAGTTCCCGCTTCGCACGAGATGAGGACGTTAAGACGGCCAGTCTGTCCGAGACTGGAACTTCCACCTCTCACTGATGGAGTACTCGACAAAAATCATTTCGTTGTTCAGCTTAGTGTTTCCAAAAAATGAATACGAGTTCGTTATTAAGGCAGAATGTGAATTAAACTTGCTGACAAGCTCTCCGTCATCATTTCTCTCACTTTTACCACAAAATAGACAAAAGTCGGTGCCCGCGTGCCCTCCGCCAACAACCGGTGCCAGTGCCGAACCACAAACGGCCAGATGACATGTCACATGAGAAGAGCTTCTAAATGATGAAGTCCAAACAGTGGAGTGACAACAAAATCAAACATGTGAAAAAATGTAAACGGGTATCTGAAGTTGTTCTCCCGCTGTGAGGGACAGTAAGAGCGGCGTAGAGCCGGAGCCACTTACCGCTGAGCGCGGAGGATGGAGCTTCACCAAGAACAGCCACCGGAGACGGACTGCTGTTCTCTCTGTCTGTCCCCTTCTCTCTCCTCTTCACTCTGTCTCTCTCTCTCTCTCTCTCTCTCTCTCTCTCTCTCTCTCTCTCCTGTGTAGTCCCTACCTCTCTCTACCACCCCCCTCTGTCCCACAGCCCCCACTCACCAAATCAACAAATTGAGGACTGAAATGGCTCCTGATTGGTCATTACAGTGCAGTCGGTGATTAAAAGAATGAGCACACTCACACGCACGGGAACACACACACACACACGCACACACACACACACAGGACGGGCTCACTCCATCCCGACACGTTTCAATCAGCCGTAATGCACACGAGGCGCGCGGCGCCTTTCTTAAAGGAGAACTCTGTGGTTATTTGAAGACCTCTCACTGACAGCAGCACACCAATTGACATGTGTTGTTTCTGATGGGCTTTAATAAGCAGAAGCTGGCAGATTATACAGCCAGTACCTCGCAGGTGTCACAGCTGAAGGTGGGTGCGCTTGCCTGAAATATCTCCCAGGCAGAATGACTCTGGCAGTGGCACAGAGTCATGGCAGGCACATAATTAAAGATGCTCCACTGTGATCTTCCACTAGCTGATTATAGTGGCCATCTGAAGCTCCAAACCAATCTATCTATCTATCTATCTATCTATCTATCTATCTATCTATCTATCTATCTATCTATCTATCTATCTATCTATCTATCTGTCTGTCTGTCTGTCTGTCTATCTATCTATCTATCTATCTATCTATCTACAACCAACAACAAAACAGGAAATAGTTAAGCAAGGCTACCTCTTGCCTGATTTGACAGTGATGCGGAGTAACTCTGCGCGTTTCGCTGACAGAAGGTGAATATTTTATTTTAAGTGTGCAAAGAGTAAACTTTGTATCTTGTTGTGTGTATGTTTTGTTTTGACCTGAGCTACACTTGATTTTTGTGAGACCTGCTTCTCGGTGTGCCCTAATATTTCTGTAGAGGAGGCTGTTAATGTTAACCTCCATGCTCTCCTTACACTGTGCTTCAGCTACAAAATGTGACCGTATCGTTGTTTGGACGAACTCTTTCCTTTTAGCTAAATGTCTCGCCTGTTGTTCTGTTTTGTTATTTTATTAAAGACCCATTGTGTAAGTTTTCTACCATTAAATTAGAGATTTTAAATCATGAGGCTCTGACTCATAAGCTCATGAACCAATGCATTTTATCAGTTTCAGCTCTGTGAAATATTATTGCTGTAATATTTTTGTCAGGAACATTTGTGTTCAGGTTTAGTAACAGTTAGGTGAAAATACTGTGACATTCTGACATGTGTGTATTGCTTTATAATATTCACACAGTAATGTATGATTTGCTCTGTTGTATTTATACCTCTTATACCCACCCATGGTACAACTAATATGATGATATTAATATTATCCAGAGTCTCTCAAGTTAACTAAGATTTAGTGACATATGCTGCTGAATATTCATTAAACAGCCGCATGAGGATAACCACACCCAGCCCAGGTGTCACCGGCCTCTAGTACTTCTTCATTAATTGTGAAACAAGAGGCCACACAAGGCACTAAGCCACACAGTAATCTGGCAACAGCAACATCACTTCAGTACCAAGGAAAGCACACTCCACAACTCTCTCATCCTCACTGTTAACAATTTGACACAGTATGAATAAAACCTGCAGCCGTGCCATCTTATCGCCTCACAGTAAGACTAGGAGAACAGTTTACAGACTCAAAGCCACCACGTCAGTTTCTCAGAGATAGCCATGTCCAAGATAATAATGGCAAACAACAAAAACAGTGAAAAGCTAATCCACTCATTCAAAATGCTTTAAAAGACTAAATTGCCAAGTCAGCCCAGGCCATAAAGAAAAAAAGTCGACTTCATGACATGAAATCATTTGTAGCTGTTATCCTTTCAGAATACAGTAAAACGAGCACACTTAATATAACACTGATCTGGTGATCTAACAGGACTGAAGGGGGAGAGTGAGCGAGCAAGAGGCCACCAGAAAAGAGTAAATCATGGACTGACTTTTAGTGGTTGGTGAGAGCTTGGTGAAATAAAAGGGCTGAAAGACAGACGCCGAGCTGGGCTGACTGCTGTTGGACTAGTCAGTGATATTAGCTGCTGCTGTGTCTGCTGTTGTTGGGCTTAGCAAAGTTGTTACATCTGCATATTTGCATTTATGTGCCTTTCTTGTCATTTTTGTTACGCTAATCAGATTGCAGATGAAGTCTTGGCCTGGATATCTGTTTTTTTGGTATTTGCTGGCTCTCTTTCCTCAAAACACCGATCTTTGTCCCTTGTAGCTAAATCACCATAGGATAATAGCTGATAGCTGATGGTGTGGCTTTCGAGGAGTTCAAGTCTGAGATAATGACCCTAATGATGACATCAGTGATTTGGGTCTGGAGACTGAACTGAGTGTGGAGATTGAAAGAAGTAGTTGAAAAAGACAGATGTCTTTATATACTGATTCTGTATAACTTTACAATCATGCCACTCCTTCACACACACTGCCAAAGGACATTTCGACATATGAACAGGAGGAGCCGGGGATCGAACCACAAACCCTATTATCAGTGGACGACCTGGTGAACTACAGCTGCCTTCTGGGAACCAGTGTTTTTGGAGCTTGACCCATATTAGGGACCTGAAAAATGGAAGTCCTCAAGACTTTATGGGGTGTAATAACTAAATCATTTGAACAACATTTCCCTGCAGCCTAATGCTCAACACAATCACACACACTGAACAAACAAAGTTTATCGGCCTCTTTAAATAAGTCACTACTGGAGAGTATAATTTTGTTTTTGTGTGGGTTTTCTAATGATTTGCCACCAACACGAGGCAGTGTGATTACAGTATAATGTCTTCTGCACAGAACATGAAATTTGGTCAACACACACTTTGACTCTGTGTGATTATATCTGTCTGGAGGCTGCTGGATCTAATCAACACTGCGAGGAACTGAACTCCTCATGGATCTAAAACAATGTTATGCTTAGCTATAATACAGTTTTATTTCTTGAGTTACTGTATTTAATCAGGGAGTTATGCGTACTTAATTCTGTATGTGTCAAATTAATTCATGTAAATTCCATCCATCCATTTTCTTTGACCACCTATTCCTGAGGGGGGCTGGAGCCTATCCAAGCTGACAATGGGGTAGAGGGGGTGTCATCCTGGACAAGTCGGTAGCTTATCGCAGGGCACATAGAGACAAACCTATGGCCAATTTAGAGTCACCAATTAAGTAGGGGTTCAGACAGGATCAGGCGCTGTGGCAAAACCGGAGGTTTTACAGTTAATTTCAGTGAGAGTCGTGCGTTTGCGAACCAGCAGTCCGCAACACAGGGGTTGCCACAAAAAAATGCACCAACGTGCTGGAGAGAAGTTGAGCCAGATTCAAACTTTTAGGAATCCAGAGCCCCACACCACATTCCCCAAACCAATCAAACCAATCACATTTTGCATTCAAGTAGCAATCGCAAGAAGCTTCTTCACGTTGGGAAGTTCTTCTTCTTCTTCAGGAAAACAGATTTGGGCTCACGACTGCCACCTTCTGGTCTGAGGCGGTAACACCACCAAAATGACATCACAATCCGAGCCACATAGTGACACTCCCCCTTACCACACTCCCCCTTGTACCCTGCGGTCAGAAAAAGTACAGTATTGATAAAACAGGAAAATGTCATGCACTCAAAAGCCTCTTACTTTAGAACTTGCATTCATACCTATAGACTACTCTCTCTCTTGTTACACAGCTTTGTTGAATACTCGATACTGATTGGTCAATAATGCATCTACATCTGCATGTACTATTGTATATCAATACACCATTGCTATGGATACAGTTATGATCATCAACTTGGAAGGACAGTACTCACTCGCCAAGTGTGTCGCCAGCATACTGTATTTCACCCAACAGTCAACATACTTCACAGAAGATGGCAGCTGCAACAATCATAATGCTGATCCTGAATGTGTAAGGCTGGTCCAGTTATCTGCTCAGCACGCAGTGCCACTTGAGACTGCACATGTTGTGGATTCACTGCATCCAGTTCAGCTCCTAAGGCACCATTGGTCCTCATGCAGCTCTAATACAGCCATTGGCACGCAGAAGATTCTTGATGTTGAATGCACTGGTGATGTGATTTATACTGATGTTAGCCTGTATTTTCTTGGTGCCCTTGTTGGGGTGTTCAGTGTAACAAGAGTGGTGCTGCTCTTCAATACTAATGGATTTAAACTGGAATGTACTTTTAACTATCCTGATTCACATTTTTTTTTTTAATTATTTAATTGGATATGAACAAATCAGAGGTGAGCACATGCTCCTGAACCTTCAACTAATTTCTGAGAGAAAACATTTGTGAATCTGGTCAATTCGTCTAAACATTAATTAAATCCTAAAAGCTGTTTAAGTTATAAGTAATAACACAGAAATTTGGCAAAAAAAAACAAAAACAAAAAAGACACAGGGAGAAAAATTAAGCCACTTTAAAAAATCCGGGGAATGGACGAGCAAGATCCTTGAAAATATTAATTAAAGTAATTTCACTCCAGTGAGAATAAAATAATATTTGAGAAACGTTTTGTAGAATTTGAGCATGGAAGATCATCCTTGACCTTTGGGAACAAAATTATCAAAGATTAAAAGGAGCTTTTAGAGCTTTCAGCGACATCTCCAGATCTTCGTTCAACTTTCACAGTTTTCAGCTGCTCCAAATGGATCACTGAGCTTAGATCATTCATTTCCACCTGTAAAAGTGCATTTATCATCTCATATGTTGTTGCGCTAGAATTTCCAACTGTTAACCTGGAAGAGATGTAGCTAGTGTGAGCAGCATGTCCTCCAGTACTACATCTGAAATTATATTGCACCTTGATGCTGGATCACAAGGTACACATTTGCTCTCATGAGGGCCATTATGTGCCTTTTACAGTGCATCTGTGAAAAATGGCCTTTGTGGACAAAAATGTACTCCTGCACCTGTATTTGTATATCAAGCACCTGAAGGTAGCTCAGCAAAGCCATTACAGTCTGAAAGGATGTGAAGCTTCACGTAAAACTGTCTGACGTAGAATCTTGTTGGTGAATCTTCCTGGTGATGCTGTCGGCGTTGATTAGCAAAACAAATCACAGAAAATACTCTTATCAAAATTAGAGTTCTATTTATGCCACCCAAGATTGCCAGTTGGATCACTTGCACTCTGAATAGTGCTTCGACTCTACCTTTTGCCTGAAGAGCAGCACTGCGAAATACTCACAGCACTAAAAAAACATGAATTCAAAGCAACACCTTCAGCATCCTTTGGATTAATTATTATTTATTGAGTCAGATCAATAATATTGATAATATAGTCTCGATATTGATGAACACACACACAAAATGTATTTCGGCGTTTATATATAAATGACTGCCTCCACATAAATATCTCTCACTGCACGCAGAAATATTTATTGTTGTATATAACTGTAAAACAAATGCACATATTCATAAATGTATATAATGCACATACTAATAAATTCAGTAGAAATCCACAAATGTATGTATTTAATAGTAGCCTGTGATGTTGTTAGATTTATATAGTGGGTTGAACCTGCTTATCACATGCAGGCAACACCCTCTGTGGCTATGGAGTGCCAAAAACTGCAGTTCATCAAACAGTTTTGGTCTCTATAGCTCATTTCCCCATTCATGACAACTGCACTGAAGGGGAATTTATACAGAACTCACTTGTTCAAATGATATTAAGGCTTTAATTTAAGCAGAATTAATGGTGTGAATGGATGCTTTGATTGGCAGGAGGGCGCTGTTACAGATGGCTTCATTCAGCCCACCTCAGGTCCACTGATGATCCACGTCTTGGTTGATATATGGATTAGCCTGGAGGTGGAAGAGGCAGCACTGCCAAGACAGCCAGAGCTTCACAACCGCTCGTCAGAAACCTGTGAGTGACATCACAGATACAACATCCATTCTTTACATTGTCAGTGGCTGTTCCCCAGCTGTGTCTTTCTAATCAGGCAGTAACCTCTGATGTCCTCCCACTGCTCTGCCTTCCTCTGTCATTCACAGAAATTCATAAACAATGTTAAATATTTTTTGTGCATTGAAAAATATTAATGTGAAAAGTCATTTGACTATAAATCCTAAAATACTTCATACTGTCCTGCTGTGGACAAAGACAGTATTAAACTGAAAGCACTTTAATTCAAAATAAAACTCAAAATGAAACAATGAACAAAACTACAAATGTTACGAGAAAAAAAAACACATACCTGTATATTGTATATTGTCAAGCAGGATACGTCTAACAACTTACAAAATCTTTTTCACAGGCAGCTTTGATTTTACCAAAAACACTGATGTAGTTCTGTGTCCATATTAGTGCTGGCAGGATTTGTTTCAGGGAGACTCGGTACCACTGTCTACAAAGAGTCAGCTCCTATACTTTGTTTCCAATCAGGTTCACTGGCATGAAACAGAAACATGGACATTTAAAAGTGGAATGTTTATTAGACATACTGTATCTTCAATACAATAATTATAATAAAATGATTATCTAAGTGTCTGATTTAATCTTTACAAAGGCAGTTTCCCCAGGTTGTGTTTAGCATTCCTCATGTTTCTGTCAAGTCAAGTCACTAGTCTTGATATCTGGAAGGCTTATCTGGAATGAAAACAATAATTGATGTACAAATAGAGGATATTTCTTTACTTGTCCTTCAGTATCATAATCTATTGTATATTACTTTCAGGGGCAACTAGCATAAGAAAGACAGGATAATGCTGAGCACGTCTCCACAGAAAACTCATAGCAAACTCACTTTGTGGAGCCTGGAGCTTTTCTAAGAATTAGTTATCGTCACAGTGTAGGAAACCTAAAGAGGAAAACAGTGTGCATTTTACTTTATTGTAAAGCCAGTGGTACATATTTATATTTTAAATCATGTTCTTGTTCAAATATCATGAAGAAATGTCAGACTCTGTGTGGCTTTAAAATATAATCATGTCACATGTTCTTGAGGTTAGAGCCAGCCACCTACAATGGCTGCAAATATCACAGGACGCAAACATTTTACATAAGATGCATTGAAAATGGCTATTGTTTCTTTCACTAATTCAGTCCGTCTGTGAATATTTGAGAGGATTCTCTCAGGCTTAGCACAGGAATCTCTAATCCGCCTTAAATCAGTTACACCATATTGGCTGACTGGCTCTGGCAGTGCTGTTTACTGTGCCTTGCCAAGCCAAAGTGAAAAACTGGAGCGCTGACTCTGAAGCAGGAAAATTAGCTTTTCATTCAGGATCTCTGTGGCTATACAAACATGGGGGTGGACGTTATTCCACTACATGATGGCACAGCTTTTTCTTTAAAATGAAATTATGAATTTGTCCATTAATGGCATTTTTATTCATTCATGTAATCAGGAAGGTCACTGATCACATTTGCATATATAGGAAGAAGCAGCAGAGCAGTTATAAGCCAGTAAGTGTTGGATTTTGGAAAAAAGACGTCGCTTAAGAGATGAAATACCATAGAGACTAATCACTTATCTTCTTCACTCTTTACATCTACACCTTGTATTAGCATGTCATCTGTGTCTGATGTTACAATCATCATGAAGCCGGTTCATTTACACCTGGTTCTAAAAAAGTGTTCTTATTACCGTGGCTCCGTCTGCGTTGTGACTGAGGTGGAGCTGGATGATACCAAACAGTATATCGCAGGTCAAGGGAAGTGGTTCATGAAACTGTTGAGAGATCACTATATGCAAGCAATGACAGTATAAAGAATGGACAGAGAAAAAGAGAAAATGTGTGCTGCTGGCCGCCGCCATGTTGGATGTACTGCTCCTTCAGCCTCCCGGCTAATCTAAATATTGGTAAAGACGTGGGTCATTGGTGGACCTGAGGTGGGCCGGACACCTGGGTGCTCTAATAAGCCATCCACCTGTACTCTACCTAGCACCTACCTGTCAATCATCGGCTATGCTGTTAATATCATTTAAACGGGTGAGTTAAAATAATATTAAACTCCACCCCCGCTCCCCTCAAACTTATTAAATATAACTAATATATAACTGTAGAGTCCAAAACCTCTGTCTGAATACATGATTCTGCAATACTGAGTTGGGCTTTAATTATATACCTTGCATGAAAATAAGGGTAGGAGCAAGTGTAAGGGCTTTACATAAGGAAGTTCAAACCTGTGCTGGCTATATGAGCTCTGCTTATGTTTTCCCAAAGACAGAGGTGACCAAAAGTCACAAATCATTTTTGACAGACAGTTTGAGTGTATGGAAGACTAACATTAAGCACGTTGGCTGTTTTCTTTCACAAAGGTTAGCTGCAGTGAGGTAGGAGGATGAAACAGCTGCTGCTTGTCACGTTTCCTGTTAGGATCGTCGATCGTTGATCGTTCAAATAAGACTTGGACTGGAATGTAGCTTTAATTTGTTAGATCAACTGCTTGGTGGGAAAGGAAAATAAATTAAAGGCTTCTTGCTATTTCCCCTGATGAGCTGAGTCAAAAAAAAACTATTGTTCTCATTTATTTATAAAGACAGTACACATTAATCAACATTTGTGTGAATGTGTTAGTCTGGTTCATTTTTTAACGATCATCCATTAGTGAGTCGTTTTGAAAGCTAGTATGAAGGAGAAGCTAAAAAACGTAATAGGTCCCATCTGTTTGGTTTGTCTGTTCTGGGCTGCTGTACAAACATGGAGGTTCAACATGGTGAACTCATGGACATGTTTAACTGCAGACTATTTAATCATTTGACTGAAGTTTTCTTCTAATAATCTGACTCTAAAACACAACTGTGCCTATAAACTCTTTTTTCAGTCTTACTGCTGGGCAGTTTATGGGCATCTTTGTTTTCATGATGGACACACACCGTCAGCTTGAGTCTGATCCTCAAGATAGATCACAATATCTATATAAACTGTAGTATTCTGTACGCATACTGTTACAATAGTGTATGCATACTTGTATTTGAGGAAGATATAATTCTATACATTTTTTACTTCCTCTCATGTTTTCATTCAGGTTTGGCTACAGTCTTGGTCAGGACACCTGCTTCTGGGAGCTGATGTGTGACACAAGGATACTTGTATTTCATGGGGTCATTCAGCCGCAGTAAGCGTCAAAAACAGGAGCCGTTTGAAAGAGGAACAGAAAAACAATACTCGTCATATACATGTATCTCCCAGCGGTGCTGCCGTGCATGTGACAGACAATCAAGCATTCATGCAGACAAGGTCAAACGACGCAAGCAAGGGAAGACAAACAAGATTTGTGACCAGATGAAAGGTTGGAAAGACTTCACGATGACATTTGTTTGAGGTAGTTACAATATTTAGCAGTTCTTGGGTTTGGGTTTATTGATTATTGTGTAGGTAGAAATAATTAAATATTCAGCTAGAGAGGCAGCTACAGATCTAACCAGGTTCATGTATTTGCATAAATACTCAATGATATAGTGAAATGGGTTCACAGCTGACATGAACTTTGAATTGACTTGTTCTTTGTGCCAGGGCTTCCATGAAAAAAGTCTCAATACTGTACATCCTCTGGTAAACATGAAGGCCTGCACAAAATGCCAGTCCAGATTACATAACTCGGTTATAACAGAGTTATGATGATTAATCCTTTGGAGACAATGAATGTTGAATGTTGTTGAAATATTTCACAGAGGGGTTGTCCCATCCAGAGCTACACCCAAATGACTTGGGTACATGACAAGATATTTAATCAATGACACCATTTTGACAAGCGGAGCACGTCAGAAAAGCAAAAGAGAGTTTAAAGGCAGCTCGTGTCGTTGTGAAGCTGAGCCTGTGCAGGTCTGACAGCACGGTGGTTGTGTTTTAAATACCTCCAGCTTCGAGCTGTGTTGGAGCTGTGCTCAGTTGCTGATTTGGCCTAATTCACAGAACAGCTGAACATGTCTCTGTAAGTTTGATACGCTCTCACAGGGATTTGTGAGGGCCTTGCAAAGAAAGTAAGACGTTGTCAACGTAAAGACTGATTTTATGTCAAATACAGGCACTAGTACTGACTCCCTTTGATGTTACTCATCTGCTGTAAGTACAGAAAAATACAGTGGCGAGGGTTTCTGATGACGACTGCAACAAGGGAAGCTTTGAAAGCATGTTACCGACATGTATTCATGGGGAGTGGGGGAGGGCCACTCTCAAGTAAAACCCTGCTTAGGGGTACCAGAAAGCCTCACAGCGGCCCTGTGACAGTGAAGATTCATGTTGGAAATGTGGGACTGTGATGCAGAGGCTTTCATCATGTCCTCAGTCTGTCTGTCAGTCTGTCAGCATCAGTCACCACGCTGAGATCCTGCTCAGGTTTTCGGCTTAGTCAACGTCACTCTGTAAACAAGCAAGACCAGAGCCCTGCTGTTCATGTTCACACTCACAAGTGTGCATACATGCCGTTTATCCATGCAGCCAGATGCACACACACACACACACACATCAAATATGTACACAGAGATACAAACATGCAGTGTATAGACAAACATGTGGATCCACGCTTTCATGCATTCACACACACACACACACACACACACACACACACACACACACACACACCTCACAACACTTGACCTCATGGCATACTTTCAGGGGTGAAAACTGAATTGAGGGAAACGTTTGTGGACCAACCAACAGAGCAAGCTGGTCACAGCTAAAAATGCCCTTCCTCATACACACTACAGATACACACATACATACACACTTGTCAGTTCATCAGCTTAGCCAGTGACAAGTAGGCCTGCCAGTCTGCCTGTCTCCGTCACAGCCTGACAGTGTGCGGGTGTGTGTGTGTGCAGCTCTCTGTGGAGCTTGCTGAGCACAGCTAATCACCGAGTGGAGCCCTCTGATGTCCTGTGAGATTCCCAACAAACAGACACACACACTCACACAATGCAGAGTCCAGGGGAGCTGGGCTGCCTGAGGCCATGGGAGAGGAAGAAATAAGAAACTCCTTTGTGTTGTGCTTCAAGCTCCCCATCTCGGTTTCTCCAGAGAGAAAACAGTTTAAATACAGGAGTGTTTACACTCCGATGTTTGGATGATACCACAGGATTAATGTAATGTCTTACCCTTTAAACTGCATTTCTCAGAGGAGATGCACGATAGTTTCCAGTTTGAAGGAAAATGTTTTTTTTCTTCGTCACTTCTTCATTCTAATTTCATCTCTTTGTGCCCATACACTCTCAAAAATAATCACTTTAACCAACACTTCTAGGAACAGAGGTCTCCAGTTTGAGGGTGGCAAATGTCACTGGTTGCTCCATCCAGCTAATACCCCCTTGGACTGCAGTGCAGTGACCCGTGATAAACCCATGTTTGCCGTTAGTCTGAATGGCTCAACAGTGACCCTGTACCTGACTGGTGTTTAATGAAGCTCTGACATTGCTGTGGTACCGAAGGGCAAACACACACAACTATAAGTTCATCAAAGGGTTGTAGAATTACTGTAAAACCACAGAGGACGTTGGTGCTGATTCGTTGCCGTCTCAGCCACAAATCCCCCTCAATGTCACATTCCCTCTGCGTTGTCTGATTTATGTGTTAGCATAATTACTGTGATTGAATATAAAAAATCCATCTTCAAAAACAATCTTGAAATAAATAGTTTGTTTCATTTCTGATTTGAAACTTTCTCACATGCTCCTCACATGCACTCCAAGAAGGTGAATGATGGAGACAGAAGAAGAAGCTGTCACCGTCTGAGAGGAGAGCTGAATCAGCCACATTTTCTTCTATAAAATTATCTAAACTGCAAACAACATGTTCATGTGTTTTATATTTATATTGTGGTGGTCAAATGTTGGCGCTATTGCTCTGCAAAGTGGTAAAGAAGAAGAAGTGGTAAAATGTTGCGATTGGCATTGACCATACTCAAAGTGAGACAACACTACCCTGCTGAAATTAGCGCACTGTGACAGGAAGTACAAGGTGCACTCAGTGTACTACATACAGCAGAAGTGCACTGATCCAATCCAAGTATCCAATTTGAGATGCACCATTGGTCTTGACTTGTCCCAAGCCCTCAAAGCCTTGGCTTTGTCTTGGTCTTGGTACACTCTAGTCTTGGTTATGACTCAGTTAAGGGAGTCTCAACTACAGCACTTCATTACACTGTGTAAAGAACCAGCAGGCTTAAAAAAATCATAGGAAATATAGAGAAATTCATTATGACATTATCCTGTAAGTACATTTTGTGTTCACCGTTCAGCAGAAGCTTCACTGAGAGCTGTAGCTTTTTATTTTCACAGGAAACTCTACAGCTACATCTCCTCACCACATTCTCCTGCATTAAGACCGCAGAGTAAACATCACAGTGACAATGTTAACAGTGCTGTAGCATCATTCATATGGAACGTACTTCAAAACAAGTTCATTTACTTGTATCACAGTATTTTAGCTTGCCATTGTTATTTCAAGGCTGCTTTGTGATCACACTGTCTCACATAGTTAGAGGTGTAAGAGGTGTATACAATCACTGTAGATGAAATGAAATATAAATTATGCTGACTGACAGCTTACTGTTTCTTCATGTGGATCGCTCATGCATAGGGATCTGCGAGCATCATCTCAAAATGTTTGCACCCTCATCTTCAAAAAAATCTAAATGATAATGAATGCTAGAACTTTAGAGAACTGTTAGTCCCTGCAGGCTGCAGTGAGAAGCTATAATGAGTGTATGCGCCCTCATTGTAAGAAGATACAGTGCATATCAACAGCTGCTATATGTATTGCACAGCACAGAACAGAGTGAGGTATGATGATGAGGTTATGCCATTCAAATTTGCAGAAGCACTTAAGTGTAAATGATACAAAACAAAAACAAACTGATCACGATCGGTTCAAATCAGTTACAGTTACAAGCCCAGCAATCAGACCAGAAACACACGCACTCTGATCCTTAAGCCCTCGTAAAAACCCTATAATAGCCTCCTCTTTTCTTCCCATTTTACAGTATTTCCTCTGTCCATCTCTGCCAGTGTGTGTGTGTGTGTGTGTGTGTGTGTGGGCGGGTGGGGGGGTGATTAGAGACCCCCCTCTGACTCCACAGATGGACGCTGCCATCCCCCTGCCTCAAAATTCCTCTCAGATCACACATTGATCTTTTTGTCCATGAAGAGCTGTAAAGCAGCAGTGCTGTGTGGGTAGGAGCTGGTTTCCACAGAAAACTACCTGTTTATGAATAAATGCTAATTTCTCTGAGAATGAAATGAATCGAGTACATGTTTGTGATGAATGACAGGGTGCTCTGTTTGCCTTCTGAGGCACATTCTACAATCCCATCAGATTCTTTACCAACTTTGCACCTCCTAACCTCTGCACAGCCGACACTGAGCGAAGGTTACACTGGAGGATGCTTCATCAAACTCTCACAGTAAGTGTAAGCATAGAGCTGCCATTGAACAGCACTCAACATATAGTGTTTTTTGTTCTTACTTTAATGACATTCAGTACATGGAGTATTGGAAAACCAGACAAGAAAAAATACAGAAATTGAACAAACTAAGAAAATAAACAGAATAAATGCAAATCATCAATCAATTAATTATTTCTGCAAACCTTTTTGTTCCTGTTGTTTGTTTCTATTTGGTAGAAGTAGAAAAAAATCTGTTTGCTCAAGATACACATTACTTTTATTGAATTATTAGTTGAGTCTTGTTAGACATTTAAAAAAATAAGAGCATACTTTCACAGGGACCAAAACAGACTCTTCCAGACTAACAAGACGATCTGAGTCTGAAAGTTAACTGAGTGAATTAATGAGAAATTTGCAGGAGGAGCATACAGGGGAAGTGTTGGCGCAAACAACGTGTATGAATTAATTACAGGCATAAATGTGATATTTATTTATTTGTTTTTAAATGTATTATTTAAATTCATGAAAGTTAAATTTGATTCTTAAGATGTTTTAACAGAATCTGAAGCATTAATTTTAATATTGTTTTTCAGTGAGGAAAGAGGTTTAACTCTGACTGGTTGTTGCTCTGCAGAATATGAAATTGGAAATCTGAGGCAGTAAATCATGAATGAGCGGCTGTCACAATATTATCTACTAAGCTCATCATTTAATGATTAAATCAGTGTTGTGACATATTTGATATCAACCCTTGTGATAGTTCATTTGTTAAACAGCTTCAGATTTAATGACATTTGATTCTTTTCTTTTAATTAGAAATAGAATATTTTCATTTTGTCAACTGATACAGTGTGTGTGTGTGTGTGTGTCATCAAGTCCATCATCTGTCACTTCACAGACAAACATTGTGTGTAATGAACTGTTTGTGTGGTCTGCATATTGGTGTGTTCATGTTCTTCATTAGAAATTGTTATTTACTTTATTAAGAGACTTTCTGCAACCATGTTAAACTTTGTTTGCATTTGATGAGAGCAGTAATTAAACAGTGACATCGTACTAATTCATCGCGGTCCTCCACACCACCTGTCCAGGTGGAGATCTGTAGTTGAGCATTCAGTATGATTGCATCCTCCAAGCTCATCGCCAATATCAGAGGTCTGGGACTCATCACTGCTCTGTAACACTGAATGCTCAACTTTAATGTGCAGATGTGTGGATAGGCAGAACCTTAGCCTCTACCCTCACTCTCAACATCTCTGTTGTACTCTCTGTTCACCTGCTGCTCCACCACCATCAAGATCAAGATTGCTGATGACATTCATTAACATTCACCTCAAAATCAGCAAAAACAGAGGAGCTGATTGTGGACTACAGGAAGTGACAAGAAGACATGCACTCACCATGCAGACACCAGCACAAAGACAGCAAGACACTGACTGTTCTTTCTCAACAGCTTAACATGGACTCAAGGATACTCAGTGACTTCTACAGGCCAGCACTGTAAGTACTGTAATCAACTGAATGGTGTCTCTGCCATTCATGTGTCTGTCCTCACACTATGTAACTTTGCACAGGCTGCACTTTGAACTAAGCAAAAAACACTGGTAGTGTACACAGGAGCACCGGGAAGAGGAGGTCTTCAGGCGGTGGTGTAGGGTGATGCTGACAGGGAGCAAAGTGTTTGCCATTTTTTATGAGTTGAAATTTTGTTCACAGTAAAAGTCTATGTTTGCCAAGATAATCCATCCACGTGACAGGTGTGACATCAAACAACACGGCTACTCCTCAGGTGCCTTGGATTGGTTATTTCTTGCACATAGTTGATAGTTGGTTGGTTGTTGGCAGGAATTGAAACATGCTCAACAGTGTTGTGTTTGTTTGCATACAGAGCAAGGAAGTGAGATCAAATCAGGAGTGGTTATTTGAGATGCATTCTAATGTCAGGTGTGTCCTGACCTGACACTGATCATCTTTCTTATCTTGTAGTCTTTATCTGAGTCGAAGCCGAATGTTTCTGGAATGCAGCTTTTATCAGTACCAGCAGAAATCTACATAATCATTTTGGTAACAGTAAGTCTGGTGTGTGTTGACATTTGAGATCTGTGCACTTTCATAATTTACAGTTCCAACTACATGACAGAAATAAAATGTCCATAGTCCACTCATCATTATCAATAAATTATGCTTCATGCTATTTGTATTACAGTTGCTTACATTCTGACCAATAATTGTATTATCTGGTATCTTTGGCACTGGAATGACTGACCAATATCTGGGCTTTAGCCATCAATCTCTGGATACTTAGCTATGCCAAAAGAAGAAGCCAAAAAATCCAATTGGCACCACAAGCTACCCATGGGGCATTTCTCAAACAAAAGAACATGAACAAAAAACAAATAATGAAAATCCAGTCATGCTTGTCACCAAACACAGGGCTGTTTGCCACCATTTCCATGACTGCCAAGTGATATTATTCACAAGCTGATGAGGAATTTTAACAGTGAACGGAGGAGAATCCTCCTTCTTTGTCTTCTGTGTCCATCTTTGGAAAATCCTCTCACTCAGACGAGCCTGACGGGATCAAATTTATGACATGTAATATAAAGTGAATCTGAAATTCCAGATAAGTGGAGAAAACATGAAAATGTGAATGTGAAGACTGTGGCCGGTTGTTATGTTGTTAAGAGTTTGTCTAAATTAGGCCCTTTCAGGTGTACAGCCTTAATCCACTCTGTATGTGTGTGTGTTTGTAGGTCTGCAGATAATCCCCTATTCAGACTCCACTTTTAACCCCCTACCTTCTTTTCTCTTTACCTCCAGCCCTCTTTTCCTTCCTCCTTCCATCAACATAGCTTTCTCCCCCATCTCCCCCCTCTGTGACGCCCTCCAGTCGTCCCTCTCCCCAGTTGCTTTGCCCTCCTACTGACTCCGTCCCTCCTTCCTTTCCATTCTATGGTCACTGTTTCATGAGGCAGACAGGAAAGAGACAGCAATTTGGTGACAGGAATGTTAACCGTGTCCCTTTTTCTTAACATCTCACCGTGAAACTCAGCTGACAAAAGAAACAATGAAGTTAATAGAAGGCTTACAGAGCAGTGAAGGCATATTAAATGACCTTCCTCTCACCTTTTATACATGATGAAAACTAAAGTTCCATCATCAAACCATGATATACTTACTTAGAACACCAAACCAGTCTAATTCTTACTGGTCACTATGACAAAGCTACCAAGCTTCCTCTTGTTGGCCATGCTAACATTCTCAATCAAGATTAAGGCCCCACTCATGGTGAGCTCATATGTTCTGGGGCAGTGATTCATCAGCACCTGATTCCAGCCAGTTCAACCACATGTGAATTTCTTTCTGAGGCTGTACTTTCAGCTAACATCAGCATGCTAACATGACAGGATTTACACTGAAAACAGCCAGACACAAGGTTAACAGACAGATATTGTTATTGTCTATTTAGCACAAAAAGGCACCGTTTAGCTATTAAGTTATGTTGAATGTAAAAAAACTAAACAAAAAAACATGTAGAACATATGTAGATAATGCAGTTGTGGCTCAGTAGCTATGGTTCAGTTACAGTCCACAACAACACTTGGTTATGGTTAGGGGATACCATTGTTACATGATGATACATTGCTACATAGAGAGCTGTTGCCAAGTGCTTGCTCATGGTGGGACATGTTGGGTGAATAATATTATAAAGAGTACTGCTGCTTGACTGCAGCATATTAAATCTCAAAACAAACATTTGCTTTTCTTAGTCATTATGTTTAATTAGCTAATGCCTTAGTACAAAATAATAATAATAATCCTCTACTAGCTGCAAAAATACTATACTATTAGAATGCATTACATTTTCTATAGTATTCAGACTGCATGCAGTGTGGAATGTACCTTAATCCCAACTAAGGGCTGCGTGACAAACTTTAGTTCCGATCCCTGCATGGTTCCACGGCAGTTCACACAATAACACACTGTCAGAGACGGAAAAATTAGTGAGCACATCTAGTTACCACACTGACAGCTCTGCGACTGCAGATGAACACAGCCCTTCAGGTGGCTCAATCCTTTTATTATTTCTATTTATATGCTTTGCAATATAAAAGTCAAGATTAAGACAAACAACAAAATACATCAACACAATAATAAAGAAGCCAGTCAACAATGTATGGCTGCAGTGAGATATATTGGATATTTGCCCATTGCCTTTTGAAGAAATCAAGAAATGGCTTTAATATTTTAAAGAAGGCAGCGAGTGTCCTCTGAGGTGACTTGCCCAGTGTCAGACTATGTGTGACTAGTTCTGGCTCAGTAATCAGGGTACAGATGCTCTCCTACAGCTTTGATTTCATTGTCCATATTTGAGGAGTTTAAGTTTCTGATTCAGTCAAATGAATCAATTTGTTTTTTCCATAATTGCTCACTTTAAACCTTGTCCTATTTAAATTAATTTAGCTAATTTAGTTTACAGACCTAATTATTTCCTTCAAAATTTTGTTTCCTTTCATCCCAGTTTGTCTTTTTCAGAAGCAGCTTTAAAGCACTTTGTAAACTTTGCTGTTTTCTTTCATTTTTTTCATGATGATTATGAAGGTGATGTGATGGTCATAGACAGAAAAGACGGGCAAATGAAGTTGTGTGTGTGTGTGTGTGTGTGTGTGTGCAGGAGAGAGGTATGGAGAGGGCAGCGCCAGGTGAGAGTCAGTACGTTTACAAGCAGCAAGAAATTTGAATTTCTGGTCATATCAGATAATGACATGGATAAGACCGGATCACTTGTCTGAGTCTACATGCCGTTCAGAGAATCGGATAAATGGCCGGAGTATGGCTGACTCCGTTACGTTAGGTGGCGCTGTAGCCCTCTCAACAAAAAGCCTCTTTCGGCTGACCTCTACTTATCAGCAACAACAAACTATCTGAAGGCATTCAAACAAAGATGGTGTACGAGGAGATGGACGATGCTACAGCTGCATACTTTTCGTGCATTATTTGTAATGATTATAAAATGAACAACTGATCTTTTGGTTTCTGGGTGAAAGGCCCAGAGGAAAATGTCGCACATGCACAGAATGCAAAATCCGCTTCAGATGCAACTGCTGAGTATACATGGCATTAAATATCCGACTATGAACGAATTGTCTAGGTGTTCTTATCCGATTTTGAGATGTCCGATGTAGTCTGAAGTAGATCAGTCTAAGGTGTTTACAAGCACTTTAAAAAGTCCAAACTAAGTCTGATACGATCAGAAATTTGAATTTCTTGCTGCATGTAAACGTAGTGTGATTGATTGATAATGAGTGATTGACACACCTGTATCCTGTTGAGCTAATTACTCTCTCCCGGCACTGCTCTCCTGAGCCCTCTCCACACCTCTGTCCTGCAGCTGATGCACCACGCCCCTTCCACAGAAGTAAAGATGATTGTTTATTGTAACAGATGATGTTGATGATTCAGAATTGTGAGACAGACAGGGGTTGGCCCTGGGCGGCACCAATGTAGCCACCTCCCATGGACACCAGACACTGGTGGTGAAATGGATGGAGTGATGAAGATTATGAATCTGCAAATGTCTGGGTGGAGGGTGGGTAGGTGGAGGCCGGAGCAGCATGAACGCGCTGAAGGCAGAGAGATGATCGCAAAAAGACAGCGGCGTGATGATTGGCTAATGCAGCTGCGTCACTCTGCTTTGTGTGAGCAGCTGATAGGACGATAACAACTCCAGATAATGACAGAAGGAAATTAGTGAGAGCGTGGGTGAGATAGTGAATGTCGTGACTACGGGCATGTAGAAGAATCATCTTCCTCACTGAACTTTCTCTGAGTAGAAATAGACACAGATAGAAATAGTACTTCACTCTCATGTCTGAATGGTTAATTGGAAGTTGTAGCCAGCTAACAAAGTCAGCCTATAAGCACCTCTACAACTCACTAATTAACATGATACCTCTTAAAAACAAAGTGTAAAAATGACACAGCGGTCTTGTCATCGCTACAAGATTGCCAGGCAACCAGTCCAACTTAGCACATCTAACTTCTGAAACTTCACATCATTATCAGGTGACCTTATGGAAAGCAGTCTGTGCTTGTTACCTCTCATTTGGTGTTAAATTAACATTAGATGTGGTTGCTGGTGTGATTTCATGTGAAACTGTGGCCAGCTAGTCACAATCAGGGAATTCTTTTATCAGTTTGGACCATGTGGATGTGCCTCCGTCCTCTGTTACCTTGAACCATGACCATTTCCTTTTCCTGCAGCCTACATCCTGTCTGCTTGTCTTTATTACTACACCCTGTCACTCATCCTTCCTGTACATGCACACTGTTCTCGCAACACCACAGATTGTGATAGCAGTAAAGATCAAGCGTTGTATACATGTGATTACAGCAAGATTAATTAACTTTTCCAGTATAAAATAATGATAATGATAATTTGAAATAATTCCCTTCTGATGTCCTCTCTGCCTCAACTCTCTCTGATTTACAGAGTTTCAACTGCTATATGATGAATTGAAGAGAATGGCGTCAACGTTTTTGCACTGGGAAGCACTCTGCAGCCGCCATGGCAGTGACACTGACAGCGTGACCCACTGCGTTACGGACTATATCAACTTCTGTGTGGAGAACACTGTGCCCTCCAAGGTAACAACAAACCCTGGGTGTCCTCTGAGATTAAGGCCCTGCTGAATGAGAAGAAGGGGGTCTTCAGATCAGGGGACAAGGAGGAGCTGCACAGAGTCCAGAAGGAACTCCGGCAGAGGATCAGGAAGGGAAAGGACAGCTACAGCAGGAAGCTGGAGAAGCCGCTGGAGGACAACAACGCTGGGGGCGTCTGGAGAGGGCTGCAGACTATCACAGGCCACAGAAATGGGTGGGAAAAAACCAAGCCAAGGACGTGGGCAGACAAGGACAAGGACTGGGCAGAAGAACACAATCTGTTTTTCAATAGATTTAATTCTGCCTCCTCTCCCTCTTCTGCTCCCGAGATGTACTCTGGACATCCCTGCAAAAGACTTATAAGGAGAGCGAGCTCTGTCCTGGACTGTCCTCCCGACTCCATAGAGGAAGGAGAAGGATGTTAGCCAAGCTGACATCCATCATGGACAACACCTCTCACCCCCTACATGACACTGTGGGGTCTTTGAGCAGCTCCTTCAGCAGCAGACTGAAGGAGAGGTTCTGCAGGTCCTTCCACCCAGCCCCTGTGAGGCTCGACAACGCCTTCACCACCTGATCATGTTGTAGTCTGTTTCTGTTTTTCTATTACCACCACTATTCACCATGGCTTAATATTATATTTATTTAATTTTTATCTATATCTCCATCTGACTCCTTACCATGTGCAATATTACTTATATCTTACCACTTACCTCTGCAATATTATTTATATAATGCTACTTTCACCTTTAGTACTCATTCTTGCACATCTGTACACATGTCTGTTTGTTATTGCTTTTCTTACTTAGTGTATAGGCTGAAGGATACGTTGATCTGTTGTTGTATGTATTTTTATCCTCTATTGTATTTCTGCACCCATGCTGCTGAAACACAAGAATTTCCCCGTTGTGGGATAAATAAACTCCTCCTGGAGCTGCCACCTTATCGTGGTGGAGGGGTTTGCGTGTTCCAGTGATCCCAGGAGCCATGTTGTCGGGGGCTTCATGCCCCTGGTAGGGTCACCCATGGCAACCAGGTCCTGGGTGAGGGACCAGACAAAGTGCAGCTCACCCACCCCCCTGATGAAGAGCGAAATCAAAGGAGCCAGGTCTCCCTTGCCCGGACTTGGGTTCCCGGGGCCCCCCCCCCTGGAGCCAGGCCTGGGGGAGGGGCTCGCCAGCGAGCACCTGGTGGCCGGGCCTTTACCCATGGGGCCCGGCCGGGCACAGCCCGAAAGGGTGACATGGGCCCCCCTTCCCATGGGCCCTCCACCTGTGGGAGGGATCACAGGGGGCGGGTGCGTAGGGAGTTGGGCGGCAGTCGGAGGCGGGGACCCTGGCGGTCTGACCCCCGGCTGCAGAAGCTGGCTCTAGGGACGTGGAACGTCACCTCTCTGAGCTGGTGCGCGAGGTTGAGAGGTACCGGCTAGATATAGTCGGGCTCGCCTCGACGCACAGTTTGGGCTCCGGAACCAGTTTCCTCGAGAGGGGTTGGATGCTTTACCACTCTGGAGTTGCCCCCGGTGAGAGGCGCAGAGCAGGGGTGGGAATGCTTGTTTCTCCCCGGCTAGGCGCCTGTACATTGGGGTTCACCCCGGTGGATGAGAGGGTAGCTTCCCTTCGCCTTCGGGTGGGGGGACGGGTCCTGACTGTTGTCTGTGCCTATGCACCGAACAGCAGCTCAGAGTACCCGCCCTTTTTGGGGACCTTGGAGGGGGTGCTGGAGAGCGCTCCCTCTGGGGACTCCCTCGTCCTCCTGGGGGACTTCAATGCTCACGTGGGCAGCGACAGTGAGACCTGGAGTGGTGTGATTGGGAGGAACGGCCTTCTGTGGACTTCTGTGCTCGCCATGGATTGTCCATAACAAACACCATGTTCAAACACAAGGGTGTCCATATGTGCACGTGGCACTAGGATGCCCTCGGCCGCAGTTCGATGATCGGGTGAAGAGAGGGGCGGAGCTGTCAACTGATCACCACCTGGTGGTGAGTTGGCTCCGATGGTGGGGGAGGACAGCGGTCAGACCTGGCAGGCCCAAACGTTCTGTGCGGGTTTGCTAGGAACGTCTGGCTGAATCCCCTGTCAGAAAGAGCTTCAACTCTCACCTCCGGAAGAGCTTCGCTCAAGTCCCGGGGGAGGTGGGGGACATTGAGTCCGAGTGGACCTTGTTCCGTGCCTCCATTGTCGAGGCGGCTGATCGGAGCTGTGGCCGCAAGGTGGTCGGTGCCTGTCGCGGCGGCAACCCCCGAACCCGCTGGTGGACACCGGTGGTGAGGGATGCCGTCAAGCTGAAGAAGGAGGCCTACAGAACCTTTTTGGCCTGTGGGACCCCTGAAGCAGCTGATGGGTATCCACATGCCAAGCGGAATGCAGCTTCCGCGGTCGTAGAGGTAAAAACTTGGGCGTGGGAGGAGTTTGGTGAGGCCATGGAGAATGACTTTCGAACGGCTTCGAGGAGGTTCTGGACCACCATCCGGAGGCTCAGGCGGGGGGAGCAGTGCACTGTCAACACTGTGTTCAGTGGGGGCGGGGTGCTGCTGACCTCGTCTGGGGATGTCCTGGGTCGCTGGAGGGAATACTTCGAAGACCTTCTCAATCCCACCAGCATGTCTTCCACTGAGGAAGTAGAGTCTGGGGACCCCGTGGTGGGCTCACCAATCTCTGGGGCTGAAGTCGCCGAGGTAGTCAAAAAGCTCCTCGGTGGCAGGGCCCCAGGGGTGGATGAGATTCGCCCGGAGTTCCTCAAGGCTCTGGATGTTGTGGGGCTGTCTTGGTTGACACGTCTCTGCAACATCACATGGACATCGGGGGCAGTGCCTCTGGACTGGCAGACCGGGGTGGTGGTTCCCCTCTTCAAAAAGGGGGACCGGAGGGTGTGCTCCAACTATAGGGGGATCACACTTCTCAGCCTCCCTGGGAAGGTCTTTTCGGGGGTCCTGGAGAGGAGGGTCCGCAAGATTGTTGAACCTCGGATCCAGGAGGAGCAGTGTGGTTTTCGTCCTGGTCGTGGAACTGTGGACCAGCTCTATACCCTCAGCATGGTCCTGGAGGGTGCATGGGAGTTTGCCCAACCAGTCTACATGTGCTTTGTGGACTTGGAGAAGGCATTCGACCGTGTCCCCCGGGAAACCCTGTGGGGGGTGCTCCGGGAGTATGGGGTCCCAGACCCGTTAATACGGGCTGTCCGGTCCCTGTACTCTCGGTGCCAGAGCTTGGTCCGCATCGCCGGCAGTAAGTCGGACTTGTTTCCTGTGAGAGTTGGACTCCGCCAGGGCTGCCCTTTGTCACCGATTCTGTTCATAACCTTTATAGACAGAATTTCTAGGCGCAGTCAGGGCGTTGAAGGGTTACGGTTCGGTGGCCTCAGGATTGGGTCGCTGCTTTTTGCAGATGACCTGGTCCTGTTGGCTTCATCGGAGCGTGACCTTCAGCTCTCTCTGGAGCGGTTCGCAGCCGAATGTGAAGCGGCTGGGATGAGAATCAGCACCTCTAAATCTGAGGCCATGGTTCTCAGCCGGAAAAGGGTGGAGTGCAGTCTCCAGGTCGGGGTTGAGATCCTGCCTCAAGTGGAGGAGTTTAAGTATCTCGGGGTCTTGTTCACGAGTGAGGGAAGGACGGAACGGGAGATTGACCGGCGGATCGGTGCAGCTTCTGCAGTGATGTGGACTCTGCGCCGGTCCGTCGTGGTGAAGAGAGAGCTGAGCCGAAAGGCGAAGCTCTCGATTTACCAGTCAATCTACGTTCCTACCCTCACCTATGGTCATGAACTTTGGGTAGTGACCGAAAGAATGAAATCGCGGATACAAGCGGCCGAAATGAGTTTCCTTCGCGGAGTGGCTGGGCTCTCCCTTAGAGATAGGGTGAGAAGCTCGGCCATCCGCGGGGAGCTCGGAGTAGAACCGCTGCTCCTCCGCATCGAGAGGAGCCAGTTGAGGTGGCTCGGGCATCTAGTGAGGATGCCTCCTGGACGCCTCCCTGGTGAGTTGTTCCGGGCACGTCCCTCTGGGAGGCGGCCCCGGGGAAGACCCAGGACATGCTGGAGGGACTATGTCTCTCGGCTGGCCTGGGAACGCCTTGGGGTCCCCCTGGGGGAGCTGGACGAAGTGGCTGGGGAGAGGGAAGTCTGGGTCTCCCTGCTAAAGCTGCTGCCCCCACGACCCGCCCTCGGATAAGCGGAAGAAGACGGACGGACGGACGGGATAAATAAAGTATAAATATAATCTAATCTAATCTGAAATGACAGCTGGCGGCAGCTGAGAAGAGAACAAATTTAACCTTCAACAGCCACGAAGTCATTGGCTGATGGAGATCATTCAGGTTGGTTTAACTGAATGAGTAAACTCAGAGTCAGCTGGTAATGGAAGCAGTGACACTTTTTGAAGTTCAGCAAATACAAATAATTTATCCAACCAATTTTTATATAGTTAGGATACTACTTATAAATATTGTTATGTCACAGCTTGTGAGGAGACAGGAAGTAACATAAACCAGTTTTGGTTAAACAAAGTTTAATTATCATTAAAGCCGCAAGTGGTGTTGAATGTGTTCAACATGAAGGTGTTTTTCATTCTTAAATATCTGGCTTCCTGTTCTTTTTCGCCCATTGCTCCAAGAGACTTTTTTGTAGGTCTTGCCATGTTCTACAATTCAGCTGAGCATAATATTGGTCTTAATAACCACATGAAGTTTCAGACAGCTCTGATAAAGTACATGAAAGCCCAACACTTGTAAATCAGCCAAAAAGTAAATGCAGACACATTAAACTCCGTCGATCAATTGGTACCAGGCCACACAAGAAATAATTAATTCATTCTCTTTTATGTATTATCTGAGTCTGGACGATCTCTTATTTTGAGAAATGATTCTCTCTGTGATGCCTTGGTCACTTGCGTGGTGTAACAGTAATGACTCACGAGTCAAAGTGCTCTGAGGTACTAAGTTTTAACCAGATAGGATGAAAGCCCTAGGAGGAGTTCGTTCAAATTTCCCCCCCTGGGAATGACCCCAAAAACATAAAAACACAACTGAAACAAAATGGACGCTGTACGCTATAGCCAGGGTCACCAAGACAAGGCCTGGGGGAGATACATGTGGCCACCAAAAATTATGTTTCTACACGAAATTTTGTCAATGTCACAGGCTCTGTACAAGATTTTATAGGTGGTGCTGTGGAGCCATCTTGGTCCAAGCGCCCGTGAGACTTATGGATTCTAAAGATTTCAGCATAGAGATTTCGAGTGCGTTTAGTCCCTGAAAAATGGCTTCAAAGAGGCACGGAGGAAAACAAAAAAAGGAAAAAATGAAAAATCCTAAGGATACAATAGGGCTTTCACTGCCCAAGCGTTGTTCGGCGCTCGGGCCCTAAATATAACAAAAGTAGGTGAAGTATCTACAGGGAACAAAGTGCGAGTAGATACTCTCTAAAAATACACTACTCACGAAAAGTTAGGTATATTCAACTTTTGGGTAAATTTATGGAACATGGAAAAAGTTCATGCTACAGTGATATTATATCATGAAAGCAAGGCATTTAACTAGGAGCATGCAATGGTAATATTGTCATCTCAAACTGTTTATTGAAACAAAAATGGTGGGTATACCACTGAAAGCCGGATATCCCTAACTTTTTGTGAGTAGTGTATGTTATGCTATTGAAAAAAAATATGAGAAAGAAAAACCTCACTATGTAAATGATTTTCAAAGTCAGAGAAACAACACCTTTAAATCTAATGACCAAACAAAAATATATAATAGGTGTGTGTAAATCAGTCAAATTAACTTAACCTAGCCCAGTCTGCATAGCAACAAAAAGCTAATCAAAAAACGAGACACAAGAGTTAACAGTAACAGTCAATTTGCAAGAATAATATAAAAGAACTCAAAAATACAAGCAGCCCAACTGTCTGATGGTTCTAGTTTAAAGTCTGTGTAAAAGCAATTCTAAGATTTCTTTCAAAAGACATTAAATATGTTGGAAAATTGTTATTGAAAACATGTGAAAAGATTTAGAAAGATATATTACTGAAATGTGGACCAGTTTTCAGTCCAGGATTTTGTGGGCGGTCCTTAAAGGGTGGCTCAATGACACGCTGAGACCACCCTGAGCAGAGAGATAGAGATGAATTCATCTCACTCAGAATGTTTCAAAGTTAGTCATGTCGCTTCAAAATTACTGCTTGACTGCCCCCATGAGAAAAGATTTCAAATAGTTCCTCACACACTGCTTAGTTTAGGTATTTTTCCATGGAAACACGCAAACTTTTGTAAAAACCTGTAAGAAAAAAATGTAAAAAACTATGTGTGTGTTTGCTGAAGCTAACATTCGAGCCCTGTAAATACATACACGACCCCTCCTGATAAAACATGTTTCATCAGTGTAAGAACCACTGTTGCTGCTTTGCAGGCTGTAACTACATGATAAACAGCAGGACTTCCTACTTCACACTCTGTGTTGGCTCGTTTACGATGCCCTTTTAGCCTGTTTTCTGACAGAATGCATAAACAAAATTCTATTCGGATGATTGTATGCAAATGCGATGGACAGAGGCAAACTGAGAAAGCTGTAACTTCACTGTAGGCAGCACGAAGCAAGGTGAAGAGGAGTCAGACAGTCAGCAGGATGCTATTCAGGCCCTTTTAAATTTGTCCCACACGGCTTTCACAGCAGCTCAAATGCTCATTGTGTATTTGCGAGCAATAACTCTGACCAGTGATGTCTTAGCAAAACTTCTGGAAGCTCAACTCACAATGGTGCTGCTGCCAACCCAGATAAATAAAAAATATGATTTTTTATCAGATCTCTCAATCTGTCAAAGAAATTTTAATGTTAACTGAAGTTCTCAGCCTCCCATATGAAGTGTAATGTTAACTGGAAGTGTTTGTGGAGAACACAGAACATCAGATGTATTATTCCTGCAGTGGATTCCAGTTGCTTCTAGAATTCAATTTAAGGCATGAGATATGGAAATATTCAATATCTGTCTTGTTTCCAACAGTCAATCACAGTTTCTCTACGAAAACATTCACAGTGTTGCACTCATTAGCACATACTAAACATTAGCTCAGATCCTGCATATCCTGGCCCCCTCTTAACTAAATGGTAACCTCTGGTTAAAATGAAGGTAACACAGAGCTGACAAAAAATGCAGTTCCTGTTGTCGTCCACTTGAGGCTGGTTCTAGAAGTGTCTCCATAAGTCCCCATGTTGAAATGTCCAACTTCACAGCAGAAATAAACACGTTTACAGCCTGGTACAAAAAACAGTTTTGGTCTCTATAGCTAATTTCCCCGTTCATGATAACTGTACTGAGGGTGAATTTATATACAACTCACCTGTTCAAATGATATTAAGGCTTAAAGTTATGCAGAATAAGAGAGTGAGAGTTTAAGAGAGTGGCCACTTTGATTGACAGGTGGGTGCTGTCACAGGTGTGTTTTGAGTAACCAGGCTTAATTCAGCCTGCCTCAACTCCACCAATGCACCACCTCAACTCTTTGCTCATTTTTGGATTAGTAGGGAGTCTGCAGAGGCAGGACAACCAAGATGAAGACAAACAGAGCCACCACACTGAGCTCTTTAGAAACCTGTGGGCTTTGTAATGGATGCTGCTTCCATGTTTTATACAGTCTGTGCTCCCAGCTTGCCTAATACTAGATGAGGGCCTAGAGGAGCACTGATCAATCAGCAGCTAACTGGACATTGCACTTTTATTATTAGTAACTTGACAAGTAAATTCATGAAGCGTTTTCATATTTTTCTTTCTTTCTGGACTGCAGTAGCTCAGTCTTTAGGGACTTGGCTTGGGCAACTGAAGGGTGTCTGGTTCAAGTCCAGCACGGACCACAGTATGGAGTAGCTGGAGAGGTGCCAGTTCACCTCCTGGGCACTGCAACGTGGCAGCCCATCACTCCACTATCTCTCCACATTTGCATGTCTGTTCAGAAAATTCCATACACATAGCCTAGTGACATGGGTCTGCAGGTAAATTAGGATATTCTGAACTCAGATGTGGTAATCACTATACTTGTTAAACCTGTCAACATGGCGTTAGTATTTAGCTTGAAGCACCACTCTGAATGAACTACCATTCACCATCCACATTACTGTCTTGTTTTTCTTACAGGACTATACATCAACAGCGGTAGTTTGATCCCTGGCACCTCCAGCCTGCATGTTGAAGTGTCCTTGGGCAAGATACTGAACCCCAAATTGCTCCTGAAGGCTGTGCCATCAGTGTGTGAATGTGTGTGAATGGTTAGCTCCTCAAACTGATGAGCAGTTGCACCTTGCATAGCAGCCAATGCCATCAGTGTGTGAATGTGTGTGAATGGGTGAATGAGATATGTACCATCAACTAATTTCTGAACCAGTTGGGGATTATTTCCAATCATATTGTCTTTTCACTCATTGTTTTATGCACAAGTTTTTATTAGTCTGTTTGTCTGAACATTGTGTAACTTTCTTCAGAAAAAATAATGTTTTATTATGATTCATTATGAAGATAATCTGAGCCATCCTGCCATATTTAGCTTAGCCAGTCAATGTTCATTTGAAAGAAAAACAATGCAGCTTCTCTCTGTTTTAACCACGTATTGATTAGAAAAGTTTTACCTTGGTAATGAAGCAGATCTAAACAATCCACCTTTATCCAAACACACTTGTTGTGTTTGGATGTCTGTGCCTATGTGTGTGTGTGGGTGGACTGGGGGTGAATGAGGTCACAGAAAATAAAGAAAGACATAGAGAAGAAAATGAGAAAGATGTGTTGCTAGACTGTGGTGGGTGGGCAGTAAGAGAGAAAAAAATTGAGAGAAAGATGGAGAGAGAAACCTAAAGAAAAAAAAAAACAGGAAAACTCAGCAGACTAACTTCCAGTTTACACCTTTACTTCCTGTGCCAACCACATCAACATATCAGGAGCCAATCCTGACCAGTGTCAGGGTGTGTACCAAAAGTAACATGTTACAGTAATATAGTATCGTATATACAGTGATGGCCAAAATGATTAGAGCATCTGGCAGATGTGAAAATAGTGACCTTTATTTAGCCTCCAAAACATGATTTCATTTCATAATGTTCCTGAAACATGCAGATGTTACTCTGAGCACAGCAAGTATCAGATGAAGCCAGGCCTACTGATTTGATCCACTTTGACCTTTTGCAGCAGTTAAAGCAGCACATCTCTCTGGCATTGTGCCAATATATTTCCTGAGCACTTCAACATTAATGTTATCCCATGCCTTCTGCAGTTCCTTTGAATGTACAATACATCTGTCCAGTTTGATTTCCGACTCGCCCCAAATTTGCTGTTGAGGAAGCCAGTCCATCATTTTCAGAGTTTCAGCAGATTCCCTCTGTCACAGCTAGTTCAGACAATAGTTAGAAGAATGATTATGCTCATTGTCCTCTTATGAAAAGAAAGCCAGGCCTGTCTCAGCAGAATGTTGTGGTACTTTCTTATCCATGATGCATCAGTTTTCACTAAGTCACCTGTTCCTGAGGCTGAAGTGGCATCATAATATTACCCCCACTGTGTTCAACTGTTGTAACTCATTTTTATATCTCTCCCCCTCCCTCCATCCACCATGAAACTGAAACTGAAGACATTTCTTAAATATATATATATATTTTTTTAAATAAAATACACTGTCGCATAAAATTGGAATAAAATATTTTTAACCCTTGGCATGAAATGATTTTCAAACAATTGATAATGTGATTTATTCGCGATCGGTACATCTTAATAGATTGATCTTAATAGATCAATCTGTTAGGATTTGCTCTTTCCCTGGTGTTTTTCTCTTCTTCATCTTCTGTGTCTGTTTAGTCTGTCTCCTCTGTGTGCAGGCTGGGCGTGGCTGACCTCATTCTCTGACCGCTCCCCCGTTGATCCTCACCTGCTCAGCTCTCACACCTGCATCTCATCATCTCATCAGCTCCTGCAGTATTTAACTCCGCTTCACCTTACCAGACACCGCCAGTTTGTCATTGTACGTTGTGTGGTAACTTCATACTTACCAGCAGAGGAACTTACTTGTTGAGGATCTTTTATTGTCTTTTTGGGTGCCTCTTTTTGACACCTGTTTGTCTGCTTCATCCTCCTGCCCTGCCATGCTCAGCCTCCCTTTGTCTATCTGTCTTCATCATCCTCTCCTGGACCTCACCTGTAGTGTGTTTTTCATTTTTCATCTTGTAGATAAAACCTTTTGAGAATTTCCTGTCTGTGGTCTGCTTTGCACAATCTCTTCCAAACATATCACAGTGAAAAATTAAACCACAAGTAACCTGATATGTATGAATAAGAATAAAAAGAGGAATGTGTCTGAAAACAAAATTATTCCAGCTTTGTGGTCAACAGTGTATATTAATTTAGAAACATTTTATATAATCAGTTCTACAATAATTTAAATGAAAACACTTAAACTATGAGAGGTAGTGCACAGTGCTCATACATCCAGAGATCAGTTATGAACTGAAATTTGAGGTGGAGATAAGAAGTGGAGGTAAAATGAATACTTCAAAAACAATCTGTTCAGGATTCAACATTAGGATCCTCCTGAGTAATCTGTCTGTGGCTGAATGGGGTTGACCTATTGCATTTTAATGTCTGTCATACTAGTAGTACTTGAGAAGTAGTGGAATCTATTCTGTGGTACTACATGGTGTAAAATGTTTGAGAAACACTGATTTCGAGGCATCATGTGGTCTAAGTGTAAACCCCTCACCTCACCCTGTGTGTCCTGCTTGAAGGAAAAACTGTTGGCTGCAAACTGTTTAGTTGTTGGTGGTTCAAGGCCCTGCGGCGTCAGGTGATATGCATTTTCAGGTGATTGTACACTAATGGCAACATAGTTATGCAAATTATATTCCATTTCTGTCATATTCTGTAAATAGTGCTGCTTAAATCTGAAACACTCGTCTCTGAAGACGGAGTGAGCTTTGGCAGACTCACTTTAAATACATATATTCTGTATATGTAGCCAGAAATGGCAAAATGATTTATGCATAAGAGAGAATGGTGTATAAAGAGTTTACAATTGTATTTTAATATTTCTCGGTGTAAAACCTGACTTTATAAAAAACAACAAAATTTGCAAAGATTTCAGTTCTGGATGATTTATTTATTTTTTTTTTGACATTTTGTTTTAATACACAAGTCCCAGAATTCTGGGGGCATCAAAACAAACTGTCATTTTAATAAAGTAGTCGGCCTAATTGGCCTTTTTCCATCATTCTGTGAGCAGCCGTGATCTGGTTGTATACTGCACATGAGGTTTTTGTACTGAAGGTGTGCAGCCTGTCGCCTGCACCTCTTCATCTAACAGCTCACTGTGTCTGCTCCTGTTCCCTGCAATATTTAAAACTGATCTGCTGTCAAAAAGTTTTTTTAGACAATTTTTTAATGAATGATGGCGCATAGTGTCACACTCACTAACACTGTATTTAACAACGTTGTTTCCTGTGACTGCTTCATAATAACAGTCAACTCATGTTTGGCCAGTTAAATACTTTTAAAGTGAAGCTACAAGTAGGGAGAGACTTCAAGGTGCAGTGTGGAGGATTTAGCAGTGTAACTGGAATTGCAACCCCTTCATTTCACACTCTCCTCACTACTTTGAAGGAGAAACTATGGCTGCTAGATGGTCATCATTAATATAGGAAAAAAAAGGTTTCTCTACAGCACTGTGGCCAGGCACAGCTCTGATATATATTTAGGCTGTTTTTCTCCCATCGGCCTTCATAAAATAACTTCAATAATTTCTTCATCTAAGCCGTCAACCTGTCTCTTAGACCCCATCCCAACCAGGCTGCTCAAGGATATTTTACCTCTAGTTAGCCCTTCTTTATTGGATATGATTAATCTGTTCTTATTATCGGGATATGTACCACAATATCAAAGCTTCCCTTTCTCTCTAAGATACTTGAGAGGAACCGCCCTAAGTTGGGCTGTTCGCTAAGTCATATTTCTTAGATCGATCTCAGTTTGTTCACGTTAATGATGAATCCTCCATGCATACCAAAGTTTGTCACGGAGTTCCACAGGGTTCTGTACTAGGACCACTTCTACTCAGTTTGTATATGCTTCTTCTAGGGAACATTATTAGGAATCACTCCATTAATTTTCATTGTTATGCTGACGACACCCAATTATATTTATCGATTAAGCCTGATGAAACCAGTTAACTAAACTCCAAGCATGCCTAAATATATAAAAAGTTGGATGACCTACAATTTTCTGATGTTGGATTCAAACAACCATGTAAGCAACTATAATGTCAAAGTAACAGGTAACTAAAGTTGTAAAGAGTCGAGATTTTCTCTCGGAGGAGGAGGAGGAGGAGATGTAAAGCAGCACAAAATGTAAGTTTTCATGTTCAAGTACCTCCAAACTGTACTTAGTGTACTGTGAGCAAAGTGATCAGGAATACAATTCAAAGAAAATTGCTTTTTTTTTTATTTTATTTTATTTTTAAGTTCAGAAAAACCCATCAAGGTCAAGTATTTAACATTGCATCCCTCACATACCTTTGTATGCTCTTGATTTCACCATTATGAGATGTGACCTTTTAGCTCCATCAGGATCTGCACACAGCGTCACAGTGCAAGACATGCTCATAAAGCAAGCACTGCAGAATATGTGCTGTCAATGTTTTGTTAATTATTATCTTATCTTATTGTTACATACATTTTGTTTTCTCAGCCCGTGCAGAGCAGAGGGCTGTGTATCTGTCTGACATCACTGTTTCAGAGCCTCACTTCAAGCTTTACAGGAGGTCATGATGTTAGTTGCCAGTTTTTGCTCAAGCTTAGTTTTTCATCAATGTATCTAAAATTACTAATAGCTGAAGTTATAGGATTTCTGGATTTCTGACAAATTGTGGAAAATTTAGAGGCCTGAAAGCTATTTTGCAAAAGCTAGTCTCCATTTTGAAAGTTTCTTTCTGTTGGTGTCTACAAGGACACTTAACACAGCAGTGGTGACAAACTTCTTTCCTGCACAAAGCTGCTAAACTAAACCTGAACTGACCCTTCATTCTGTTCTGCAACATGTTTGCTTATTGTTACTTTCCTGGGTTTGATTTTTTAAAAATCATTATTAAAATGTATTATTGAATGTAGTGTCTTTTTGTTTCAAATGTTGGATGTCAGAGCTGTTGGTGCTGTATTTTTTCTTTTAGTTACTGATCAGAGCTTAAGTAAGATGTCTGGTTCCCACTGAGAGCATGCCTAATGAACCTGAGTCTTTCATGGCAGCTTCAGAGGTTGTTCAATAAAACGATTTCTTCCTACAAGACTCATAGTGAAAGCTGAGCAGCATTCACACCCAAAGTAAGCCAGTGTATTTCATAGTCAGTGTTTTACTGACAGTTATGAGAGGCTTCACTTTACTGGGTTTAACTTTTACTGGCAAGTGAAAAGCAACTCAAGAAAGTTCCCAGAGAACACATCACTGTCACATGAGAAACTGTGTAAAGATGTGAGTTTTGAATGAACCACTTGCAACACGGAATTAGCACTTCCATTACGTGACCATGTGCAGTTTGCTCAAAGTTCAAGTTCAACAGTCTTTCCTGTTGACATTGAATTGATTCTTTCACAAACATCAAAAACAAATAGTTATTTTCAAAGTTTTGGAGAAAGTTGGTCAAAAAAGTAAATTAATAATAAATAAATAAAAATGTGTGTGAGTGTGTGGTGTGTGTGTATATATATATATATATATATATATATATATATATATATATATATATATATATATATATATATATATATATATATATGGCCTTATCATCGCCTATATCATGCCCTTCAGGAAATACACTTTTGAATATACTGAATGAAACTTGACTGACGTCAAACTTGGCTGCAGTTCCTGCAGCCATCTTGTTTAACGTGTGGATGCTGCAGTAAAAAGTTCTTCGGTCCATTTGGAATCTCGTAGCAGCAATATTAAACAATGAGGACATGATTAACTCACTGGCGAATGCGTGTACAACATGAAGGAGCAGAGTTCCTCTTCTCTAAGGCTGAGCACGGCCACCTTCCAGAGGATGCTAATTTGGGCCACAATCTCATTCTTTCGGTCACTACCCAACGCATATGACCACAAGTGATGGTTGGAACATAGACTGGAAAATCAAGAGCTTTGCCTACCAGCTTAGCTACCTCCTCCCCCTGATGGTCTGGTACAACATCAGCAGTACTGCAGATTCTGCACCGTCCCACCGGTTCAACTAATGCTCCATTTTCCCATGACTCATGAACAAGATCCAGAAATCATATTTCTGCCATATTGTGCCAATCATTTAAATCTAAAGATCTCCAGGAAAGATCCCCTGTGACCCACATCTCGACAGCAATTAAATAGAGACGTCAATGTAACAATAATAATGATAAAAATAATGATGACCCAACCTGTGGAAATACAAAGTGGTTTTAATTAAGAAGGAGAAAATAAATTGTCCTTCAAGCAAACAGCAAATAATGGACATAATGAATGAAGCAAAAATGATACCTTCTGCACACATACCTCACCTTCCGCTGGTGTTCAAAAGAGGGAGATCTTTACCTCTCCTCTTCCTAAAAATTGTTATAAATCAAATGAGTTCAAGTTCATAGTTCTGTTTTAATTACACATGGTAAAGGTGGAGGCAGCATTCATTGTACCGAGGGTTGTATCATACCACAAAAGAGATATGCTGAATGCAATTTGCACCAACACAAGCAACACACCCTTAATATTGTTGGCAGCATGTCGTGTTCTATTTAAGTTCAATATGTCCACATCCATATAACTGTGAGTTTGTTCAATCTGCACTGTAGGGACTGTACGTGTAAATGTATCCTGTGTCTGTCCAGTGCCCATGTCCTATTTCTATACTTTTTGCCATCATTGCTGAGTACACTCAAGTTAGCTCCTGAGAGCTCTTGAGCTCTGCTTTGCAAAGAGAAGTTAGGCGAGGCAAGAAACTGAAGCAACTGGCTGTCAGACAAGTTTTCAACAAAATCCTCAGGTTAGTTAAAGTTATTTGGAAAAGAAATGAAGGAAAATGGTAAAATTATTACCCAAACTGTCTGAAAACATCCATCACAGTTTACATACCTGCTTCCTGCTTCAACTTAGACCTGCTGTATTTATTGTGATTGTGTGTGTGCACAGTTTTTTTTTTTTTTTTTTTTTTTTTTTGTTTTTTTTTGTGCTCACACTAACTTTCTCTCCAAAAAAGTAGATAATTAAACTGCTAAACTGTTGACTTGTTTGCAAGTTCATCTACTACAAAGTTCCAGCATCACATCTGGCTGGGGACCTTGTTGCATTCCCATCTGTCTCTATGTCTCAGTTTATACAGTACGTTTAAAAGATAGATTGGCTATATGGCTAAAAGCAAAGTATAAAGAGTTAAATATTAAACTAATTCTAATGGATAAATGGTTTAAATAGGTAAAGCTGAAAGTCATTGATATGCAAACAATGCTTTAAAACAAAGCAGAACACGTTTAAAACAAACCACAGTAACAATCAACTCAAATCTATGAATCTACACAAAGAGAGTCAAATATATATTAACAAACATGTCACAGAACACAATTAGAACAATTACATAAATCATACACATTACTTTTTTTTTTATTGCACATGAAATGACATACATACATGTAACATGTACAATAGGAACGCACACTAGATGCTTCTGCATTCATTTATTTCCAACATTTCATCATGTCCTCACATCTTAAATATTTCTTTGTCTTTCTTAAAAGGCGGGAACATGAGAAACCTGTAGCACTGAATACATACATTTATTGTCAATTGTACTACAGTAAGTGTAAGAAAAGAAAAATGAGGCAACTAAATTATACAGTTTTAAAAAAGTTTTTTAAAAAAGTGTCAGTGCTTCGTCTCTGCCACCTTTGTGTTAACGTCTGAGCCGTGGAGCAATCAAGACCGACACATCTGAGAGTGAGAAGGGAGATAGGGCCTCTCAGGACTTAAACAATCAATAATCATTAATAATAATGAGTTATCATTATCTTAAAATCAACTCTATAAGCAACAGGTAGGAAGCCAGCATGTGATCATGTCTCCTGAATGAGCTGGAGAAAATAGATTAAGGTAAAAGAGACGGTTAAATTAGTAGAAATGTCACTAGTAGGAGTATGAATGGAAACCTGATCAAACCAACCTTATCATTGACAGATTATATTTAAAAAATGACTGCACTGACTTTTACGCATTGAATAGTGTTAAATAACATTCAGTATAAATGAGCACATTTGGGGTGATGAAGGGGTGTTTCAGTTCTACTGATAGGACTGTGGGGCTCTGTCTGGAAAAAAAAAAACCCAAACACCAGTGTGCTTGATATTTCGGTGTGTGTTTAGTCATTTTGGTGTTTTGTATCTGCAGGCTGCGAGCCTTGACTCCACCCTGCGTCATCTGACCAGTTATTCCCCACAGATTCATTAGCAGCTCTTCCCTCCTGACTCTTAAATGTCACACAGAGAGCAGACAGACAGGAGGGAGGAAATGAGAGCAGTGGAAAAGCAGTGAAAAAAGCAAAATACTCGAAACAGAGCAGGAGAACTCTCTTCCATCTTTAATGAACTCTTTCAATCATGACAAACAGATAATATGGAAGACTAATTATATTCTTTCCATCGCTCTGTTTAATTAATTCAGCGACACATACTGCACAGCTTGACTCTGGCCCTAACCCAAATCTTCTGGACACCAAATCCAACATGAAGGACCACATGGTGGTGTTTGTTCACTTTTATAGGTGACATCTTAACTACAAATTCTTTTTGCTTTGCATCAGTCTGATTACAAAGTCATTCTACAGTGTTTGTCATTATAGCTTTCCACAGCTTCAGAATCAAATGAATGGAATGGTACCCGAGAGTTATAAATCATGAGGCATTAAAGAATCAGTTTGTAATACAGTAATGTACAAGTAATCTAAATTCCCATTAAATCTTTCTTTTGAAATACTATAATTTATCCTTCTATTGGAAAAGACTGATGTCTGATTAATATTCAAAACAGCATTATTATGCAGAAAGTGTTATCAAAACTTGCCTGTAAGCCAATTAGCTTACAGTGTACCTTTTGGCTGGTTCAGGTTCAGTCCCCTCAGACTGTTGATCAAGGTTTCTTTTCGGTCTTATGTTCCTGAAGAGACTATTTTCTTTCAAGTAGACAAGTAAAAAATTGTCTTTGGGCCAGCAGGTCTGAAACCTTCCTGGTAACGCTGTATGTTGTATGCAGATGATGATGATGCTCTATTAATGAGTTTTGAGTGACATACGAAGCCAAACAAAGAATTGTTGTAGATGGTGTTGGACAGCTAGCCACAGCAAAACATGCAAGTTAGAAATGGAAAGATGTGCAGTAGCAAGACTCACCAATATGAGTGATCACAATTACCGCCTGAAGGAACACAGTGTTGCATGGAACCCCTTTACAAAGCTTACTGTGTACACATGAATTACATCATCTCCAACATGGCTCAGCTCTTTCCATCTTTAACATGTTGGCCCAAAACCTTTTGCCTCTGTACAGTGTTAGCTTTCAGCTCTGCCCCATTAATCAGCTTCTGATGGAACTCAACTCACTCTGGGAATACCTTCCATGTTCATCAAAGCAGATTATGAGTGTACTGGATTGACCTGTTGGAGATTGAGGAGAATGAGAATGGGAATGACCAATGAGAATCAAACTGTGTTTCAGAGAATACTATCTGGTACAACCAGTTCAAGACCTGAAACCTTGACTGCAGGAAGAATCCTACAGCCATCCCTATGGGCAGAACATAGTTAAAGTCATGGCTGCACCTTGTGTGAAAGGATAATACTCATTTCACCAGCATGTGAAGGAAGGAGAAGCAACAAGTTCATCCCCTTCAGAGGGGAGTACCTGATGAGGTGAATGCTTGATCAGATATGTACTTATTGAGAGTACAGGCAAAGTTGACCATCCCTCCTTCACCAAAAGAGACTTTCCAGTCTCACAGGAAGACACTAATCAAATCAAATCAAATCAAATCAAATTTTATTTGTATAGCCCAAAGTCACAAAACACATTTAGCCTCAGAGGGCTTTACAATCTGTACAGGGAGTGACACCCTCTGTCCTTAGACCCTCGGTTCCAGTGAGGAAAAACTTGCCCACAAAAAAAACCTTTAACAGGGAAAAATGTGGAAGAAACCTCAGGAAGAGCCACAGAGGAGGGATCCCTCTTCCAGGACGGACAGACGTGCAATGGATGTCACATGTACAGAACAATCAACACAAACATGTCGTACAATTACAATGAATTACTATAAATGGTAAAGTGATTGCAGCAGCAGTGGAATCTGTGATAGAGATAGAGAGACACAGATGCACAGCAGCAATAAGTCATTAACCAACAAAGCTGTAGTGGGGATGGTAGCAATAATGACTATATATGGGATGTAATGCTGTATATGGTGGACGTCAGCAGCAGACCACGGCGGCAGCCACGATCCATGAGAACCTGCTGGACGAGAAAGCACAGAAACTGAAGAGGTGTAGTTAGTAACATCCAAAGAAAAGGTGTAAGAGAGATAATGATTGACAGAACAATAAGACCTTAGGCCCCGTTTATGCAGACTCTAAGGGATATCGAACTGCCTTACACTACTTGCACCCAAAGGTGCAAGTCAATGTCATTTGAAGACCCAAAATTTAAACTTATTACCTGAGTCTGTGTGGGTCAAACTCACCCCCAAAATAGATAAAATACAGAACATCTGTGCTGGTCTGATTGATTTATCATTCATGAGGAAGCACAGGGAAGTGATGCAGAAAGACAAATTGAAGGGAACACATAAAGTGGATGTTTGTCTGTCACAAGAACAAATGAATAAATGTTTTATGGATGCACAAAATACCAAAATATGGCTGAAGCTTTGCATCTCTATTAAAAAGAAAAAAAACATACGTTTGTTATAACATTGCAAAGACACGGAGATACAACAAAACTGGGAGTTTTTCAACAACCACAGGAGCCCCACACAGTGATAGTTTCATTTTGTGCTCTAAGAATAGAGAGAGAAGTTTGTTGTGAGAGACGCATTGAGCTCCACAAGTTCTCATTAAGTTCAAGGCTGAGACAGAAATTCACGTGATGTGGAATGATTGTGTCAGACAGCGGTGCTGGTGTGGTATGCCTGGCTTCTCCAGCTGCTGACGGCTGCAGCCTCCTGACAGGATGGAAAACGTCAGCGGAGATGACAACAGCAAATGATCCTTCACACAGAGGAACAACAGAGCAGAGGTGAATCCGTGATCTATCTATTTCTCTCTGTGTCTGTCTCCTCTCTGTCTCTCTCTGGTTTACTCTTCTCTATCTCACCACCCCAACAATCTAGGTCAGCCTGTCAGCGTGACTGTCTGCCCTCCATCTTCCCTCCATCTATCCATCCTTCCCTCCATCCCTCTATCCATCCATCCTGCAGATGAATACAACACCCACTGCCCCTGTCAATCACAAACTGATTAGTTCGGCGTTGTCATAGCACCCGTCAATCATTTTGCCTGCATCTACCTACTTACCTGTCTGTCTGTCATTCAATCAGTGTATGCATGAATGAGTTAGGCTGGGAAATGTACTGCAGCTATCTTCACTAAAATCAGATGAAGTGGGCACATCCTGGTCACTATTATGAAATCATCACTATTTTCAAATCAACACTGATGTTATCTGCTCAAGAACCTAATTAATTCCCTAAATAAATACAGTGATTGTAGACGGCAACTAAAATGTTGCATGTCAAATGTCTGCAATGTCAAATTATGGCTGTTAAAACACAGCTGATCCA